>JASUUI010000169.1:50000-53998 GCA_030444775.1 Atalantia buxifolia | reverse complement strand
CAACCATTTAGCCGGCTGGAGTGCTCCCAAGCAGTGCCCCATCAGCTCGGGGAGATTCTGAAAGTTTTTCTTGAATTTATTCCTAAAATATGCGGAAAACCACGGTTTCTCTAGGAATTTTAGAAAAAATTCTACAACAATCACTCTAGGACTCAGAAAGGACTCCCGTTTTTTGCGGTGGCCTCGGGTCACTCGTGGGAAGCCGGGTGTAGAAGGCCGAGTCAGAGCTCGATGACAGCGTTGGGGGGCCTAAGAGGAAAGACCAAACCGATTGTGTTCTGGCTTTTTGCCTTGCTGCTCGAGGCGGGGAGGTTAGGTTTCTCTGCCAAAGTAACCATGTTTCCTTTCTTTGGGACATCTTTAGTGTCGACGAGAGATATTCTAGGCAGTGTCCCACAATGTCACGGGAAGGGTTTAGGGTTCAGGTTCGGATTTAGAGTTTTGGATTTAGGATTAGGGGTTTGGGTTGGGGTGAAGGGGTTGGGGTTTAGGGTTTAGGGAGTTTTAGGGTTTCAGGATTTTAGGGATTGGGGTTTGGGGGTTTGGGGTTTAGGGGTTAGGGTTTGAGGTTTGGGGTTTTAGGATTTTAGGGTTTGGGGGTTTGGGAATTGGGGTTTGGGGTTTGAGGTTTGGGGGTTTAGGGGTTAGGGGTTAGGGGTTTGGATGTTTAGGGTGTTTAGGGTTTAGGGGGTTTAGGGTTTGGGGGTTTGAGGGTTTCGGGTGGGGGTTTTGTGTTTAGAGTTTAGGGATTTAGGGTTTTTAGGATTTTTTTTGAAATTTTAGAAAAAATTCTAGTAAAACTACTCCGGGGCTATGAAAGGACTCTTATTTTTCCAACGGCCTCACGTCGTCCGGGGGAAGGCGCGTGCAGATGGCCGGCTCAGAGTTCAAAGCCTACCCAGGGTGGCCTCAGGGGAAAGGTGAAAAATGGTGTGCTGTTATCTTTCGCCTTGGGGCTCGACCAGGGGGGATTGGGTTTCTCTAAAAAAGTAACCCTATTTCCTTTCCATCAGAAATCCTTTAGGTAAGCGGGAGTGTTCCGAGGCGGTGCCCCACCGCCGCGGGGAGACCCTGATAGGTTTTTCAGAATTTATTCCAAAATTATGCAGAAAACATCGGTTTTTCTTGGAATTTTAGAAAAAAATTCTATTAAAACCACTCTGGGTTCCGAAAGGAATCTTGTCTTTTATTACGGCCTTCTGTCTCTCGTGGGAAGGGGCATGTAAGACCGGTCGGGTTCAACAAAGAACCCTAGGTGGCCAAGGGGAAAAGTCAAAACGGGTGTGCTATAGCCTTAGTTCTTGGGGCTAGAGGTAGGGCGTTGGGTTTCTCTCGTAAAAAAGTAATCCTGTTTCCTTCACGTGTGACATCCTTTAGGCGCTTCGGAGATCCTAAAATTTTTTCTTGAATTTATTCCTAAAATATGCGGAAAACCACAGTTTCTCTTCGAATTTTATAAAAAACTCCACAAAAATTACTCCAGGGCTCAGAAAGGACTCCCGTTTTTCGCGGTGGCCTCTCGTCGCTTGTAGCAAGCTGGGTGCAGACGGCCAGGTCAGAGTTTGATGACAGCCTTGGGGGGCCTTAGAGGAAAGGCCAAACCGGGTGTGTTCTACCCTTTTGCCTTGGTGCTCGAGGTGGGGGGGGAGGTTGGGTTTATCTGCCAAAGTAACCCTATTTCCTTCCCTTGGGACGTCATTGGTGTTTGCGAGAGAGATTTTAGGCAGTGCCCCACAATGCCACGGGAAGGGTTTAGGGTTTGAGGTTTGGGGTTTGGGGTTTGGGGTTTGGGGTTTAGGGTTTATTCTGAAATTATGCAAAAAACCTCGGTTCTCTTGGAATTTTTGAAAAAATCCATTAAAACCACTCTGGGGTTCCGAAAGGAATCTTATCTTTTATTGCGGCCTCCCGCACCCGTGGGAAGGGGCGTGCAGAAGGACGGGTCAGAGTTCGACGACAACCTTGGGGGGCCAAGGAGAAAGGTCAAAACAGGTGTGTTATAGCCTTTGTCCTTGAGGCTCGAGGTAGGTTGTTAGGTTTCTTCCAAAAAATAACCTGTTTCCTTCACTGTGATATCTCTTAGGCCGACGGGAGTGCTCTGCATCACGGGGAGGCCGTAATAGTTTTTCTCCTTAATTTATTTTAAAATTAATGTAGAAATCCTCGGTTTCTCTTGGATTTTAAGAAAAAATTCCGCCAAAACTATTCTGGTATTTCGAAAGGAATCTTGTCTTTTATTGCGTCTTCCTGTCACTCGGAGGAAGGGGCGCCTGGAAGGTCAGGGTCGAGTTCGACGGACCTAGGGGGGCTAAGGGGAAACGTCAAAACGAGTGTGCTATAGCCTTTGTCCTTGGGGCCCGAGGTAAGGCGTTGGGTTTCTCCGGAAAAGTAACCATATTTCCTTCACCTGTGACATCTATTAGGCCGGCCGGAGTGCTCCAAGGTAGTGCTCTACATCGCAGGGAGGCCATAATAGTTTTTCTTAAATTTATTCTGAAATTATGCAGAAATCCTTGGTTTCTCTTGGATTTTTAGAAAAATTCCGCCAAAACCACTCCGAGGCTCCGAAAGAAATCTTGTCTTTTGTTGACCTTTAGTCGTTTAGGGTTGGGGAAGGCACGTGCGAAGGCTTTGGTCGAATTAGACGGTTTGGGGGGGTTTAAGTTGAAATGTCCAAATGGGCGTGCTATAGCCTCTGTCCTAGGGGCCCGACGTAGGGCATCGGGTTTTTTTTTAAAATAACCCTGCTTCCTTCCCTTGGGACAACCATTTAGCCGGTTTAGTGCTCCCAGCGGTTTTTGGGTTCGGGAGATTAAAGTTTTTCTTGAATTTATTCCTAAAATATGCGGAAAACCACGGTTTCTCTAGGAATTTTAGAAAAAATTCTACAACAATCACTCTAGGACTCAGAAAGGACTCCCGTTTTTTGCGGTGGCCTCGGGTCACTCGTGGGAAGCCGGGTGTAGAAAGGTCGAGTCGAGCTCGATGACAGCGTTGGGGGGCTTAAGAGGAAAGACCAAACCGATTGTGTTCTGGCTTTTTGCCTTGCTGCTCGAGGCGGGGAGGTTAGGTTTCTCTGCCAAAGTAACCATGTTTCCTTTCTTTGGGACATCTTTAGTGTCGACGAGAGATATTCTAGGCAGTGTCCCACAATGTCACGGGAAGGGTTTAGGGTTTAGGTTCGGATTTAGAGTTTTGGATTTAGGATTAGGGGTTTGGGTTGGGGTTTAGGGTTTAGGGAGTTTTAGGGTTTCAGGATTTTAGGGATTGGGGTTTGGGGGTTTGGGGTTTGGGGTTTAGGGGTTAGGGTTTGAGGTTTGGGGTTTTAGGATTTTAGGGTTTGGGGGTTTGGGGTTTGAGGTTTGGGGGTTTAGGGGTTAGGGATTAGGGGTTTGGATGTTTAGGGTTTTTAGGGTTTTGGGGGTTTAGGGGGTTTAGGGTTTGGGGGTTTGAGGGTTTCGGGTGGGGGTTTTGTGTTTAGAGTTTAGGGATTTAGGGTTTTTAGGATTTTTTTGAAATTTTAGAAAAAATTTAGTAAAACTTTACTTAGGGGCTATGAAAGGACTCTTATTTTTCCAACGGTTTCACGTTTAGGGTTTAGGCGTTTAGGGTTTAGGGTTCAAAGCCTACCCGTTTAGGCCTTTAGGGTTTAGGTGAAAAATGGTGTCTTTAGGGTTATCTTTAGGGTTTAGGGTTTAGGGTTTAGGGTTTGGGTTTCTCTAAAAAGTAACCCTATTTCCTTTCCATCGGGTTTAATCCTTTAGGGTAAGCGGGTTTAGTGTTAGGGTTTTAGCCCCACCGCCGCGGGTTTAGGGATTAGGTTTTTCTAATTTATTCCAAAATTATTAGGGTTTAACATCGGTTTTTTTGGAATTTTAGAAAAAAATTTATTAAAACCACTAGGGTTTAAAGGAATCTTGTCTTTTATTACGGTTTAGGGTTCTCGTTTAGGAAGGGGCATGTAGAAGACCGGGTTTAGGGTTCAACAAAGAACCCTA
>JASUUI010000167.1:0-13371 GCA_030444775.1 Atalantia buxifolia | reverse complement strand
ATTTGATAATCCGCAATCGGTGGATTGGATATGGATCTACTTCTGTAAATCCGTAAAAATCCGCGAATCTGCAAAAAAAATAAAAAGTATTTATTTAATTAAAAAATAAAACTTGTAAATATGACATTAGTACTTACTAGTAAATAAATAAGTTTAAATATAGTTACATTAACACTATAGTATATCTTATTTGATAATAATATAAAATAAAAAATAATTAAATAAACAAATATAACTTCTTAAATAGTTAATTTTCATGTACTGATCTAAACGAATGAATTTTTTTTGTTTTTGTGTGTTATATTTTGAAACTTTAAATGTATTTTATAGCTTTATTTAAACAATTAATTTATTTAAATCTTATTTAATTTTAAATTTGATCGGTAGTAAAATTATTTTTATATTAAATTATTTTATTTAGTTAGTTCGTGAATTGAATAGAATTAAAAATTTTCAGTCGGCAAACCAATCCGCAAAATGGTGAATTGGATATAGATTGGGTCAAATCCGCATCCGATCTGCAGATGTATGGAATAGATTTGGATTGAATTTCACCAATCCGTGGATTTGACTGGATTGGATTGAAAATTTATAATCCGTAAAATCGTGGATCGTATATGGATTGATGTCCAATCCGTAAAATTCGATCCGTGAACACCCCTATAATGCAGGGCCACGGGGGGTCTTAATTGTTAGAAGGTGCAAAATTAATTAGCAAAATGTTCAGCGGTATCCTTGAATTTTAGCATAGAATTAGATATATCCCCTAGTTTTCAAAATTAGTTTTTGATTCCCCTGTTGTTTACTTTATATATATATATATTTTTTTTTTTTTTCAATTGGATATTTAACTTTGTAATGTTGCACCTTATAAAATATATGCTTAAAATGCATGCTTATTACTTTTTATATGCTATTAAGAGAAACTGAGAATAGAAATATGTAAAATGGAGTTTCGTTTATTAATTATTTATATCCATTAAATAGCACCCAACATGCAATTCGTCTCAATAGTAAAATTAATTAAACAAAGTAGAAAGATCTGTTTTAGCATCAGTACAAAAATAAAACAAGCACAAAGCGAGAATCACAAACTTGTTTTATGATATTACATTCACGCAGATGTCACTAATGTTTCCCGACGACGTTTGAAAGCGATCACCATCTCACGCTGATTTGGAAGATTTTCTTCAATTACAGGGACTTTCCTGAAATTTTCAAACCACTCATGCAAGCTTGGGAATTTGTGAGATTCAAATAGTTTCACTCCCATTACATCTTCAAGGACCTGCAACCAATAAGCAATGGCTCCAAATGCTAGGTCCGCTAAGCCAATATTGTCTCCATTGAAAAATTTCTTCTCTCCTAGGCCATGTTTTTCAACGGTTTGAAGCATTTCCAAGGCTGCCTTCATTGCATTCTCCAGGTCTTGTCCAGTGCTGAAAAACATTTTCCAAACAGCTACTCCCTGCCACAAGATTTTATATCTAATTCATGATTAATAATATATATGAGGTAAAAAGAAATTAGATAATATGTACACACGTGGCAAAATATCTTTTAAAGCCTAGACGTTTCAAACTGTCAAAGTATCTATGAGATTTTACCCACTAATTTTTAGACTAGTTAGTATAACTTTTCAGAGCTTATTTAAGTAGAATTTTTATTAATGAAAATTTAATTTTTATAAAAAAAGTTAGTTATTTAGTTATTAATAAAAATTTTCATTAAATTTTTTTAAATTACTATAGTAGATAAGTTTTTAAAGTTATGTTATGAAATAAATAAAATAAGATTATAAAATAAAAGATGAACATTTTAAACAATTTAACTTTTTTAAAAAATCCTCAAACCGCTATTTCCAAAAATTTAAATTTAAACTTTTACTAGAATAGGCAAAAGAATTTACTTAATCTCAAAAAGTTCCACTACAAATAAAACTAAACAATAATAAAAATTTTGAAAATAACTTTTTTCAGTTAAATAAACACTTATGAGTAATAAATAAGTCATATCAAACAAATACTTAATGATATAAAAGGAAAAGGATTGAAAAAAAAATCCCCTTATTGTTTTAGTAAATTATAATTTTGCTTTCATGTTTCAAAAGTCCTTAAAATTCCCCCTATCGCTAAAACAATTATATTTAAATATTTTACCATTGATGCAGTAAAATCGACGATTAATTAAGAAAATTTTCTAAAGGTAAAAAATTAAAGTAATTAACTGAATTTTTTTGATAATTTTCTCTAATGTAAAATAAAAGGTTCATTGAGCTTAATCGGCCGTGAATGCATTTTGCACATGCGAGGACATTAGTTCGAGCATTAATAGAAGATAAAAATTAATGTTTAGAGAGTCATATGTCTCATATACAATGAAAAATTAAAGTATATAAAGCAATCCGACAAGATTAATTAAATTTATACACGTGTTAGCAAGGAAAGTTGTGATGCGAACCTTGTCTTCGGCAAATTTAATCCAAAAACGAGCTTGAGCTTTATCATAGGGATCACTTGGCATCAAGGAGGGATTGTGTGGCCACATCTCTTCAATGTATTCGAGAATAACCATGGACTCGCAAACTGGTTTTTCGTCATGAACGAGCACTGGTATCATCTTGTGAACTGGGTTATACTTCAAAAGCGAAGCACTTTTGTTGTAGAGGTCTTCTTCAATGTATTCATACGGGATGCCTTTCAATTTCAGAGCCCATACCACCTTCTTGCTAAATGGACTCGCCCATCCCCGTGGAGCTTCACTTCAGCCATGTGTCTGAGATCGAATTTGAATATGTGTGTGGTTGTTTTGCTTATCTGATGAGTTATTGCATACGTACATCTGAATTTATAATGATTAATATTGGAATGTCGAGTGCGCTTGCTTGAGCAGGAGCTTCATATTTCCAATTTATTTAATAAAACGATTAAATTAAGTTGAATTCAATGAACTAATGCTGCGCCTTTTTAACAATTCTGTTATATATTCAACGAGAAGAGGTATCGTATTTGACGGGAATCTCTTGAAACCGTGCTGAATTAACAAGTAATCTTATTTAATTTGGTCAAATGGTCAGATATGGATTAATTACTTATTTGGCGTTTGTTTTAGGTGCCAGCTAGCCCTGCTGCTGTGTTTTTGACTTTACTATGGGGTGGAGCCGTGGAGATATCATTATCCCAACTGAAGACATATTATGATATTCTCCTGAAAATTTTGTGAGACTCTTTTACTTTACAATTTTAGCATTTTAGGCCCAATAACTTCATATATATGACGTTTTATCCCCCCGCTCCTCCTCTTCTATATAAATCCGAACACCTGAAAATTGACCAGACCGGAACACTCTCCGTCTTAAGTCTATGCAAATTTTACACACAATAGAAAGAGAGGGAGAGGAGCGGCCATGAGAGACAACGATACAGAAAAGAATATGGAAGAGAGTTTATTAATACCAAAAGAGAGTTCATCATCATCATCCACAACATGGGATTTGTTGAGTGGAGAAGTGAAAAAGCAGGGTTATATTGCAGCACCAATGGTGGCCGTCACTTTATCACAGTATTTGCTTCAAGTTGTTTCCATGATGATGGTTGGTCATCTTGGTCAACTTGCTCTTTCTAGCACCGTCATGGCCATCTCTCTAGCTAGTGTCACCGGCTTCAGCGTCCTTGTAAGTCCTATACAATATCAAGATCGTGACACAAGCTTGTTTATTCTTTCTTTTGATAGGTATTTGCATCATTGCATGTGAGATTTAAACAAATAGATATGCCAAATTTCTGATGTTAAAAAACATGCAATTAACTAATACCCTGTTTGTAAAAATGCCATTAATTTTTAAAGGATTTGATTTGCTCTTTTAAAAAAAATCTACAGCTAACTTGAATTGTGTAATATTTTCTTTGAAACAGTTAGGAATGGCAAGTGCTCTGGAAACATTATGTGGGCGAGCATATGGAGCTCAGCAATATCAAAGAATTGGAACTCAAATTTACACTGCAATATTTTGTTTATTCTCAGTATGTTTTCCGCTTTCCTTACTATGGATTTACATGAGAAGGCTGCTAGTTTTGGTGGGCCAAGACCCCCAGATTTCGCATGAAGTAGGCAAGTTTATAATCTGGCTTCTTCCAGCTCTGTTTGCTTATGCAGCAATGCAGGCGCTTATTCGATATTTTCAGTCTCAAAGTTTGATCATTCCCATGTTCTTAACCTCCTATGCCGCTCTTTGTTTGCATATTCCCATCTGTTGGGGTTTGGTTTTGGCAATTGGTATTTCGTATTGGTTGAATGTAACTTTCTTGGCAATTTACAAGAAGTTCTCCACTGCTTGTGCAGAATCCTGGGCTCCAATTTCAATGGAGCTGTTCCGAGGAATTGGAGAGTTCTTCCACTTTGCTATCCCTTCTGCAGTAATGGTTTGGTATGTTAATTATCTCTGGAGTTTCATTTTCACTTCTCATAGATATCGTAGACACGTCATAAATTTTTATGCTTCTTCTTTTGTTTATAATTTTGCAGCATAGAATGGTGGTCATTTGAATTGCTCATTGTAATGTCAGGGCTGTTGCCTAACCCACAGCTTGAAACTTCAGTCCTATCTGTATGGTATGTTGTTTATATGTGAAAGTTCTATACAGAGAAGCACCTACCAAAGGAAGTAGATTTTTTTTCTTTTTTCTTTTTTTCCCCGACTGCTCATTGTTTGTCAACTTTTTTGGGCAGTCTCAGTACTATTCAAACCCTCTCTGCAATCCCATATGGACTTGGTGCTGCAGTGAGGTTTGTTCCTAACAATCATTTAAATAATAATTGTTTTATATCAACTAATTAGCAGATTAACCATTATTTCCTTCTATAGTACTAGAGTTTCAAATGAACTAGGAGCTGGTAATGTGCAAAGAGCCCATGTAGCTGTCTATATATCTTAAGCCTCCTAAGTGCATAATAAGCATGGATGTAACTTTTAATGAATCTGAGATGCTGAAGAGTCAAGGTTCTGCACAAGGCTTAATACAGAAAATTACAGGGGCAGAGACACCTCATTTTGAGGTGAAGCTAGCGAAGATTGAGGATGGGCAGAACACAAATCACACTGGAGAGAATGAAGGCTTAGATGGGGTTAGTGCTCAATCATCAGGGCACACCTCTATAAAAGATTATCAGCTTACAAAGGATAGACAGAAGAGACAAGTAAGTGTTGAAAATGTTAACAATAAGGGCACCAGATAGATTGGGATATGCTAACTTAATAGCATATGCCTTGACAGCAGCACAAGAAATTGACCAAGAGGAGCCAAAAGCTTATAAAGAAGTTGTAACAAGTAAATATTCAACACAATGGATCAAGGCCATAGAAGATGAGATGGACTCTCTACACAAGAATGGCACCTGAGAATTGATTCAGAAACCAGAAGGAAGGAAAGTTATGGGCTGTAAATGGGTCTACAAGATAAAAGATGGGATCCTTGATGTTGAACCAAAGAAATTCAAAGTAAAACTGGTTGCAAAGGGTTTCACTTAAAGGGAAGAGATTGATTATACTGAAGTCTTCTCACCAGTAGTTAGACACACATCTATAAGGATTATTCTATCACTGGTAGCTGTTTATGATATGCATTTTGAACAGTTAGATGTCAAAACAGCTTTTCTTCATGGTGATATGTAAGAGGAGATTATAATGTCACAGCCTGAGCGTTTTGTGTATACTAATCACCCTGATTGGGTTTGTTTGCTGAGAAAATCTTTTTATAGGCTCAAGCAATCTCTAAGGCAGTGGTATCTGAAATTTGACAGCTACATGCAGGAGTTGAATTTCCAACAATTAAGTTATGATTGCTGTGTTTATTTTAGAAAAACTGTTGGAGAGGAGGTGATCTATCTTGTTTTATATGTTGATGATATGTTTTTGGCCTGTAAAAATATGAAGCTGATTGATCTATTGAAGCAACAATTGAATGATAAGTTTGATATGAAAGATCTTGGTCCAACTAAATGATTTTAGGAGTTGAACTAATAAGAACAGAACAACAAAAACCTTATTTCTTTCTCAAGAAAAATATGTCACTAAGGTCTTGGAGAAGTTTGGAATGATAAATTGTAAACTAGTGGCCATACCAACGGACTCATTTCAGTTATCAAGTCGGCGGTGTCCAAGCACCGACTTAAAACAATCTAAGATGTCAAAAATACCATATGCCAAGCTCAAGAGGCTACCTAATGTATGCAATGGTTTTAACAAGACCTGATTTGTCATATGCGGTAAGCTTGGTAAGCAAGTTTATGTCAAATCCAGGGAAGGAATATTGGAGGGCTGTGAAATGGATACTTAGGTATCTAAGGGGAACTGCAAGCTATGGTTTGTTGTATGGAGGGAAGAGTGTCAGCTATAATTTGATTAAGGGGTTTGTTGACTCTGATTATGCAGGGGATCTGGATAATAGAAGATCATTTACTGGTTTTCTCTTCACCTTTAATAATTGCACAGTCAGTTGGAAAGCCTCACTCCAAAGTGTAGTGGCCTTATCAACAACAGTGGTAGAGTATACAGCTGTTGCAGAGGCATTTATAGAAGCATTATGGTTAAAGGGCATGATAAATGAATTGGGATATGAACGATCATCTATAACAGTTCTATGTGATAGTCAGAGTGCTATAAGCCTGAGCACAAACCAAGTTCATCATGAAAAGACCAAGCACATAGACGTTAAGCTCCATTTCATTAGGTTGGAAGTCTCTAAAGGCACTGTGAAACTTGGGAAGATACATACCAGTGACAATGTTACTGATATGCTGACAAAACCAGTTCCCATAGCTAAGTTTCAGCACTGCTTAGACTTAACTGGTATCTGTAGAAAATAAAGATACAGAAACATAAGAAGAAAAAGCCATAGGGATGCAAAGATTCAGGTTCGAGGTGGAGATTGTTGAATGTGAACCTGAATTAAGAATTTCTGGAGGATATGACTTGTCAGTTCTGAATTTGGTTAACAAACGACAAGTCATCAAACAGACTATGCTGCTCATATGACCTCAGCTCCCTGTCATACAGAAGTATAAGTAATGCACGTGGCTTGCACGAGCATTTACGAATTCATGGTTATACTAAATGGCAGCTGCAAGTTTCGTTTCACTTAAAGGACTGTTAGTGACAGTTAGCCTTGGCGGGAATATTTTCTGGGTTTGTTGAAACAAACCCAGAATATGAACTGGTGAGCAGCACTACCATCTGGATCCTTTTAGAGCAGTATATAAGGTCTCTAAGGTCAAGCTTAGAGGAATAACATTCCTTGTAACAATCTCTCTGAGTCTTGTAAATTGTTGAGCATCAAAGAAAAGCTATGGCTTCTGTTTCTCAAGAGGATGTAGGCTATATGACCGAATCTCTATAATTCTTTTTGTATCAAGTTTTCTTACTTTTACTTTCTGTTTCTCACAAACTCTTTTATTTTGATTCTGTTTATTATTTCTGAAATTCATTCTTGCTAAGAATAAGATTAGTGTGTGGAGATTTCTTGGGAATCGAATTTGGTTTAATCAACCATAATTCTTAACAAAAACAATTCAAAGCAATTAAATAAAATAAAATATCATTAATATTAAGCTTGAAAATTACAAAATTCTACTTATTAAAAAGTTATTGTATTCATCTTAAAATACATAGATATAGTAGAAGGAGTAAGGCATGCAGCTTTAATGAGTTAGATTAGGTTTAAGAATTTTGAAGACTAGAGTAATAACTTTAACTTATATACTTAAAGAAAAATCTTCCAAATCAGCGTGAGTTTGTGGTCTCTTTCAAACGTGGTCGAGAAACATTGGTGGTATCTGCATGAATTTAATATCATAAAATAAGTTAGTGAGTCTTCTTTTACACGTTATGTTTTTGTACCGGTGTTAAAAATATTCTGTCTATTTTGTTTAATTAATTTTACTATTGAAGTGAGCTGCATGTTAAGTTCTATTTAATGGATATAAATAATTAATAAATGAGACTCCATTTTATATATTTCTATTCTCAACTTCTCTTAGCAGTATATAAAAATAAGAAGCACGCATTTTAAGCATCCATTTTACAAGGCACAACATTACGAAGTTATATATCCATTTGAAATGGAAAAAAAATGAAGTAAACAACATGGGAATCAGAGACTGATTTTGAAAACAAGGGGATATATCTAGTTCTATGCTAAAATTCAGGGATGCCGCTGAAAATTTTGCTAATTAATGTTGCAACTTCTAACAATTCAAGACCGCCCCTGGCCCTGCGTTATAGAAGCTGCTGATGGTAATGGATATCGCTTATAATGGGTTTGTCATTATTAAACTCGTCCGTAACCGATTGCCTTTTTTTTTTCTTTTTTTTTAGTTTGTCCGCCATAATTTTTAATAATTAGCAAATCCACCCACAACATGCAGTAGGTTTTTTTTTTTTTATAGATTTTTATATTTAAAATCACTAATATTAAAAAAATTATATATAGTAATTTGAATTATATAATTCAAACTATAACTTTATAGTAACAGCTTAAAAAATCTACATAAACTAATCAATTTTAGATTTTATCAATGTAAAAGAGAAATTAAAATTTCAATATTAAAATAAATACACAAAATATATCATTCTAACACAAAATATTTTTATAGTGGGCAAATAATCATTACTAAGATTAATGCCTTGCTCTATTTTTTAGTCAATATACAAGTATTGTCAACAATATTAACAAATATATGTTGGACAACTATTGACCATTAATTAGACAAATAAAAATCCAACCTTAGCCAGCAATCACTAAGTTCAACTCATTAAAGCCAGACAAACAAAAGTAATTAAATTAAATTAAAATATCATTAATATTAAACTTGAAAAATACTAAATCTACTTATTAAAAGCTTATTTTGTGTGTGTGCGCGTGTGTATACGTTTACATACATACATACTTGAAGGAGTAGGTTGTGCAACTGTAATGAGTTAAGTTAGGTTTAGGAATTTGGAAGATTAGAGTAATAACTTTAACTACTATATTTTTATGATTAAATTTTTTTAAGACAATCTTTGTGATTAAAAGTAAAAACATAAATAATTAAAAAAATCTGGGTCGACAGACACCCGCTAGATTTTTTCTCAATACTGAATTTATCTGTAACCTGCAACGAACTTAAATTTAAAATATCAAACTTACTTACAACCTACAAAATTATTCGCAATGGACAAATTTTTGTAGATGGGTTTAGACAAATTTACAGATTTACAACTAATTTTGCCGTCCTAATAGCAGCGATCGCCTAGAGGATAGTGGTTTGCTATTGTTCTTTAGTTCTATACACAAGATATGTCAATATATTTTTGAACAACTTGCGACAGATAACTTCAAATTTATATGCAATCATACTATCACATGATGTGAATTAAATTTTGTCAGATGCGAAAGAGAAATTGGCAAAAAAAAAAAAAGAAGGATTAGTGAAGTAATTAATAACAAATTATCTTGACAATAAAATTTTTTATTAAAAAGTGGATGTACAAAGAGAAATTATTTTGGGTTGAAAAAAACCCAGCGTTAAATAAAAAGTGGATGATATACATGTGTGTTTCTGGGCACCAAACAGATAGTGCTAAGTCTAGCAAATTTTATAGACCTACTTCTCCAGCCTGGCCGACTTTTACCGCCTAATATTATCTGAATTTATTGAAAGCTGTAAATTACAAAAATGAAACTGTAAGTTACCTCCGTCAATTCCACAAATTAAATAATAGGGGACCCATAAGATTTCAAATAAATAAAAAAAATCATGGGTCCTGTTATAAGATTCACAAACTAAATAACAGGTCCTCTATGATCAGGTGTATCACTTTAAAATATTAAAAAATAATTTAGCCCAATTTTTTTTATAACAAATTATATTTGCGTCCAATGTGGATACATGCACAAAAGGCAAATGTCTCGTTGACTAATTGACCCATGAATCATCATGCATGACGCAAAGGTATTAAATGTAAAACAAATGGCAAAATTTTGATTAATTATTGAATGGTTATCTCTGACTGGTTGACCAAATTAATGGTCTCGTTGGCTAGCCTTTTAAATTAGGATTTGGTCCACTTATTTCAATTTTAAAAAATCTTTTTAACATATATGAATTTTTATTTATGTACCGTTAAAATTTATTTTTTATTTAATAATTATATTTTATGTAAAAATTTAGATCAAGAGAAAATAATATCTTTTAGATTAACCTCGAAATGCAACTTGCACACAACGTAAAAAAATATTTAATTAAAGTCATCGTACTAGTTCTTTGAATTCATCATTAATCGTTTTATTAATGGAAAATTGAAGCTTTCTGCTCAAGAAAGTGCATTCCATAAATCAATATAAATTCAGAAACATATGTAATGAGTTAACAGCCATACACAACATAGATCAGAAAAACCGATAATTCAAATTCGATCTTAGAATTATCATGGCTGAAGTGAAGCTTCATGGGGCAGTACTGCCCAGTCCATTTGTTTACAGGGTGATTTGGGCTCTGAAATTGAAAGGCGTGCCATATGAATTTGTTGCAGAAGATCTCTCAAACAAAAGTGCTTTGCTTTTGAAGTACAATCCGGTTCACCAGAAGATCCCAGTGCTTGTCCATGGAGGAAAACCTGTTTGTGAGTCCATGGTTATTCTCGAATACATCGAAGAGTCGTGGCCACAGAATCCCTTGATGCCAAATAATCCTTATGATAGAGCTCTCGCTCGATTCTGGATCAAATTCGCTGAAGACAAGGTTCGCTCACAACTCTGGCAAACACGTTTATGATTAAGTTCATTCTTTTCAAATTTGTTTATTTATTCATTTATTTTAAGATCTAGATGGTGACGAGGATAAGAAAATCCACCATAAACGCTAACTCTTACTCTATATGTACTCGAACTCGGGTGATGGCGAAAGTGAATTCATGGCAGCTACCAAGCCTGCATTCAGCCTACTCAGGTCTTTTTTCATATTTATTTGTAAAAGTTCTCCCAACTTCCAACTGATGTCTTCACCGTTTTATCCTTAAAATATGAAAAGATGTAATAAGTTAAAGTTAACATAACCGTTTTTAACTTCACGGTGAATTTTGATGACTTTTGAAACATTGGGAAAAAGTGAATTTACTAAAATGACAGATTTTACAATTTAGTGGTTGAACTCTCTTAATTAACTTATTAAACTTCTAATTAAAGGATATTGTCACACTTGTACATATCGCTTAACGATTTTTCGATTTTATGTACGTAGTATTAATTAACCATGTTGGTGATAAAATCTGATGTAAAATATTTGTGGCAGGGTGTTGCTGTTTGGAAAATGTTTCGTAGCACTGGACAAGAACTACAAAACACAGCGAAGGAAGCCTTGGAAATGCTACAAACCGTTGAAGAGCATGGCTTGGGAGAGAAGAAATTTTTCAATGGAGACAATATTGGCTTAGTGGATCTAGCATTTGGTTCAATTGTTTGTTGGTTGCAACTCATTGAAGATGCAGAGGAGTTAAAGTATTTGAATCACACAAACTCCCTCGCTTGCATGCCTGGCTTGAAACTTTCAAGCAAGTCCCTATAATTAAAGAAAACCTTCTCAATCAGGATCAAATGTTGGTTGTTTTCAAACGCCGTCGTGAACAGTTGGCGGCTTCTGCTTGAATGCAGTAGCATAAAATTTGTTTGTATGTCTCGCTTTGTGCTTGTTTTGCTTTTGTTTTGGTATCTAAAAACGTTCTTTTTTTTTTCTTTTTTTAAATTACCGTCTTATGCTAAGTTCGGGGGACTAACATAGTGGTTACTTTTTTTGGATATGAATAATAAAATAAGGGACTCGATTTGTCCATATATTAATTTCTATCTTTCTCTTAACAATATTCAAAAAATAATTACAAAATTATATGAGTAAAACATTAAACATTTATATATCTAATTTGAGGGTGATAATATTTCCACCCTATTATTTTTAGACACATCCCACATCCAAGGGTTGTGTTTTTTGTTTTGTGTGAAAATAAATTTTTTCTTTTAAACATGTTATAATTGTATTGATATATTTATAATCATATTTTGATTGGGACTCATTTAAATCAATTTTATTAAATCAAAGTCCAAAATTTTACCCTCAATCCCTAATTAATGTTACAACTTCTAACTATTAAAATGGGCCCCAGCGTTAGTGCGGCGATGGCCTAGAGGGTGGAGGTTTGTTCTTCTTTAGTTGTTGACGCAGGATATTACTTGCTTGAGGTTTTCTCGTTGGCGGCTTTTGTAATATTTTTTCTTTTGTAAATTGCTAAACGACGTAGGTTTAGGTTTAACTGTTATAATTTATAATTTTAGTAACGGTATTGTCTTTTAATAGATAGGAGCCAAATAGTCTAGAAATTAAATTGTTGAGAGAGGCAATGAGCCATAACATAAAATTAGTGAACTTTAGGGTCTCTAAGTATCTTTTGTTCGAAATTATTAACTATTAATTTAAATATTTGAAAATCTTAATACATTTCACATTTTGAGCTAGTTTTGTTCATACGTGGACAATCATATGTGATTGCTAACCTTTTAGATGATATTATTTATCATGAAAGTCTTAGATATTCTCAGGTACCTCATTATTATGCTAGCATGAAAAATACTCCCACCCAATCAAAATTTTGTGTTGTTTAATTAGCTCATCTTTTTGCATGTATTTCTATGCTTGACAACAACTTCAAATGTTTTGTTAAGCTTTTACGTTCATATGTTAAATTTACAACCTATTTGATGATTTACATTGATGACCTAGGTTTGATTCCTGACTTTTTTTTTTAACCACTAAAAAGGTGGAGTTAGGTGGGACCGCTACTTTTCATATAAATCATATAATGAATCAAATACATCAGGAGGTGGATATAAATCAAAAACGCAATTGCAAGGACATAAGAATGGAAAAGAGAAAATACAAGATAAAAATTGAACACAAAATAAGCAATCCTATTGCCTGATATGAGAAATTACCCACAATCGAAAGGAAGATTATTAGATAAGTTAGCAGAGTTATCTGAGAACCTAAGAAACGCCGATGAACTAGAGTGCAGGCCAAGAGCAGCACAGATAGCCTTCCAAGCATGACTAACCACGAAGTATATTAGGAAAATTAATCAAACTGCCACACTCGATGCAAAAGGATTATATAGTCCGAATGAACAAGCGTCTTAGAAAAAGAATCCAAGAATACCATGGTTGAAGTTCGACTTACGTCGTAAGAAGAATAATGGAGCTGAGCAACCAACTCTAATCCCAGCCATGAATTGTGCATGTTGATCAATTAGCGCCCATGAGCAACAAGGTAACCGGAACGAAGTAATCA
>JASUUI010000166.1:0-12801 GCA_030444775.1 Atalantia buxifolia | reverse complement strand
AAGTTTTCATGTATTGCCTTATGATTTTATTAATCATATTTGATGAATGTTAAATCAACAAATATTTTTCTTTTTTGAGAATCTGTGACCAGTCGATGTCTGTTTCATCTTATCATTTTGGTTTGCTCTAGGCCTCAGCCAATATAGTATATATATTTTATATCGAAGTATTGAGAAACTAATATTTAAGTTTGTTGCTCGCTAAATAGAATAAAGCTAGTTAATGTGTTTTACCTTTTGCCAAAAAGCAACAAACACCATCACTTTGATCCTTTGCCTCGGCGTTTCCTCTCGGCTGTGAGTACTAATTCAAAACCTCATGCACTAATAGCATGATTTTCATGGATTTACTAAAATTCTGATTTCTTGTCATAATTGATATAATTTTTTACCCTATAAATTTTTAAATCCACTCCACTTTTAGAAAATAATTACAAAAAGTTCTCAAATAAAGAAGAATTCAGAAGAATTAATCAATTAAATCTATCTTAATTTATTTTGTTGTGGCTTATTTTTTTTATTATATTTGACTAATAAGATTTCTTTAACCTAAATTTAAATTGACTATTTTATCCTTAAAGGGTAAAAATACCAAAATTTAATTTAACTAACAATTTTTTTAATTACTGTACAAAATTTATTTTTTTCCTAAATAGTTAATTCTACTTTGTTAGTATGATCATTAATTTTTAATTAAACTAACATAATGTCTTTATAAGAAAATACTCATTAAATTATTAGACTGCCAAATGTATGTCATTTACATGCAAAATATTAAAAATTATTAGACTTTCATTTAAAATGTTAGATTATAAGTACAAAATTAAGTACCTAAAAGTTAGATACAAGAACACATATTTTTTTTTGGGTAAGGGTCATTTTATATCACAAAGCAAAATAATTAAATAGAACTTATATTAAAGCTACTTTAATAGTAAAAAATTGATTAAGAAAAGAATATAAGAATGATTAATTGATTAATTACATAATTTTTTTTTGTTGATTTGTTTTTATTAGAAAATATGTATTTATTGTAAATAATTTTTAGAAGTGAGTGGGTTTTACACATATGGGTGGAAAAAATCCCACCCTTAATAAAATGAAAATTTTTTAACAACATATTAAGTGAATTTTGGTGGATTCAATATATCCTTATTATTTTTGTTATTTTATGTAATAATTAATAATTCTGTAATAAATTCTTAAAAATGAATTCCAAATTTAAGTGAAGTCATTGTTAATTAAAAAGCTTTTCAACTATCATAAATAACAGCTTTAAAAATATTTAGAGTAAGTTTAAGAATTAATACCTAAACTGAGTCACTTCTAATAGCATCCTACTTTTTTACAAAAAAATGCAGATTATTCTGCTTTTCTTGATATTGAAGTCCTCTATAGAATAATACATTTGAGCAATAATTATATAAAGTTCTCATTTAATGGTGTGTTTACTTTAGGAATACGAATGAGAATTAAAGTTATGTTTACTTGGCAAACGTAATTTAGGAATGAGAATAAAATTTGTCAAAATAATTGATATTTGTGGGAAGATTCATATTGATGATTGTTAGGAATTCTAGTTAATTTTTGTTTACTTTATGCGCACTCTCGAAGAATTATAATAATTAATCTAGACAAAGTTAGAAAAAAATTAATCAAACTTATTTAAAAGAATATTAGAAATTCTTGACACATATTATTATAATATGTGAGGATGATTTATTTCTATCTTATATTATATTTGTTTAATAAAGGTTTGGGCAATTGTATTGAAGCTAAATAACTAAACAATGAGTTGCAAATAAAAAGATGGTAAGCGGGCGTGTGCTGGTCCCGTAAACCATGGCCACCTATGGTCCTGGGTCGGACGGCACGGCCCACTAAGTGAATAAGCCATGCCCAAATTTTTTTAAGACCTTGCCACCCACGACATGAGTGGCGCATAAAATATTTCATTCATAATTTTTATTTTATTTTTGTGTGTATAAATATGAAAAATATTTCATTCACAAATTAAACATATCTCCATTACCTAATTTATGATTTAGTAAATGAAATATTAATGTCGTTAAATTTTTATTTATCATTTATAAAATCATGATATTTATTTATTTATTTAATAAATTATACACATAAAACAATTAGAATAATTATTTAAATTAAGACTTAAATTAATTTTTAAAAGCGATACTAAAATATATATATTAAAAGTTTAATTTCAAGATATTTGTTAATTTCAAGATATTTGTAAAATCATAACATTTTATATTTACTTTTATTGAAAAAAATTTCTTTGACATACTTTTTTGCGCGTCTTTATTGATGGTACGCGGATACGTCTTTGGCGTCTGTCGCGATGTTTATTAAAAACGTGTTTTTATGCGTCTTCGCCGTCTTTCATTTTATTCGTCAATGTTTTTCTAGAGTCTCTTGCGCAAATTCTAATCCCGGCCAAGTCCACATGCGTGCCGTCCGTCTTTGTCTTGGCGTGCCCTACCAAAATATATTAAATGCATGCGATGATGTACGGACACGTGCCGTCTTCGCGTGTCGCCCTGACCATTGACCATCTTTAGTTGCAAAATACTCCAATTCAGTCGATATTAAACATTGACGCTATTTGTAATAACATGCAAAAACGCAATGACTAAACTAATTGGAGGGCTGATTAATTAATTAACTCCCAGCAAGTGCTTGAAATTATTATTAACTGCTTTATGCCTTGTGATCGCCGCCCCCTCCAGAGACATGGAACCCTGCATCAATCTCATTGTTATCCTCCAATCCAAGCTGCAAATTAAGAAGAAAATTTTAATTTACATCAAGTTTAGTGGCAGTGGCAATATTAAAAATAAATGAAGAAGAAAAATAAATTTTAATTTGATAAAGTGATCGCGCGGACAAATCATCTTTTGTATTAAAAAATGATCGCAGAGTACATAAAATTCAAAATTGAATTAAATTTATTAAATCAAATTGGTGTTGCTATCGTTTTTCCAAAATGAATTAATTAATTAAGTCTGAATTAGGAAAGTAATTAGTACTTGGTTAGGGGTTTCAGGGATCAAAGCGTTCCCCACTGATCACAGAAAGGAGAGACCCATATGGCTGAGATTTTTTGTCACAATAAATTGTCAAGAGCTTCGTCATTGGAGTGTCACGTCCGAACTTGAAATATGCCTTGTCTTCATCCTGCAATCAAAACAAATTAATTAACATGATTAATACTGATCATTTACATTTTGGGTTTTGTTTTTATAATTAGTAAAATTTTGCTAATTATAATTAATTCCTTAAGCTAAAATTCATGATATTCACTATACAACTAATTAAATTTCTAATCATTTTCAGTTGGTGGAGGAAAATAGAGACCTGGCATCTATTTTTTTTAATTAAATTAAAAATTATTGACCAATTTTGCCACTTTTGGACGAGTATGTAATAGGGAAGCATATGCAGTTTATAAAGTGATATTTTAATGAAGGAAACGTGAAGCTTCAGTCTCTATCAATTCTAATTATTTTACGATCCATTTTTTTTAATATATTAAAATTCAAGGCCTTGGCATGATGTGATCCCACCAGGATTTTACATGCCTCGTTCATGCAAATACATTGAAGCACTCAGTTTAAATATTATGTAAATTAACCATAATCAAACAATTAAAAAATTAGGGCAAATTGCCACAAAACGGTACTTGAGAAACTTAATTTAAAAAAAAAAATCAGTTATTGCAAAAATTAAAGCTAAGATGCATACATAAGCACAACAATTTTGCTAGAACTGCAAGGAAATTCACACCAAAATAATAATAATAATAATCAAGAGAAAAGTACTAAATAAATATCGGAAATTGAGAAAAAAAGGGACCTTGCTCTTGATAGTGAGATTGATAAAATTCTGCTGTGGCCTCTTATTATTCTTAGGAGGCGAAGCTGCCTTGGACATTTTTCTTCCTCACAAACAGAAAATCTTTTAAACAAGAACAAAGTAATTGTGTTTGAACTTGAATGAGCATTAAAAGAAAATTAATATATAATATATAAAAGCAAACTAAAGACCAAAAAATAAAGTTTTGGTTGGTGGGTTGGTAGTTGAAATTAAAAGCTGTATATACCATATAATGGCATAAGCTTTTTGTTGGATTTGCAAAATTAACTGTTGGGAGCTTTGTGATCACTGTCACTTGTTTAGTGTGTGTTTGTGTGATACGCTTTAGTTAATGAGCATGCGTTTGAAGTCTTTTAAGCTTTTCGTGTCACTTGTTTTGTTTGAACAAGACTGGTGAATGAGCAATAATTGGATTTCGTTTATTTATTTCACTTTTTGAGATTATAAAATGACATAGATTCTAAAAAAAAGCACAAGTAAATGCGCCATCGCTCCATCCCATCCACATGATCAAGTCTATTTTGAAAATATGTTCTTAATTTCCTGATACAACAAAAAGCACGTTGGTTAAATGTTTTATAATCTATCACAAAAAAGTTATTTATAAATAAATTTTTATATATTTTTTAAACACCGGTTTGTTTTACCATATCAGAGGCTTATTGATTTTTTCAATGAATTAATTTAGATCAATTTATTATAACACAACTCAAATTTCTATTCCAAGACCTGAGGCATGGCTTACTTCTTGTTCTAGAATGTAGCATATAAATGTACTCTAGCTTGTAAAACACAATTAAATGACAAGTACAAAATTATTCGTCTTCAAATTTCTGTTTCATCCTATCATTTATGTTTAAGGGGAAAAAAAAGGCTTAAGGGGGAAAAAAGGCAATATATAAAGCCTTCTAATTGATCTATTATTTTTATTTTGCTTTTTTTTTCTCGGCGTTAGCCAAAAGGTGTAGCTAAACATATCATGGTGAACTTCTTCAATGTAAAAATGCGGGAAGAAAAACAAAAAACTGTGTAATTATTTTAATGTATTTTCTGTTTTATTTCACATAAAAAAAATTGCCATCAAAGTTGGAAAGAAGTTCAATTTAATCATTAGTTTATCTTCTTAAAATTATTTTAAGCAAATTTCAAAAAATGCGTTGATCTCTGTTTCCACAGAAGCTCTGTTTAGTCATGTATAATGAATTTTCATATTATCATACATAATTCTTGAGTTCTTGTACACGAAATTTTATTATGTTATTAATAAAAATTTTAATGAATGAAATAAAAAAGAAAAAAAAATTGGGAATCTGTATTCACAATCTCTTTTTCAACTTCTTTTCTTTGCTCTTATCTATGTATTATATGTAAAATATTGGAGGAAATCAGAGGCGGACCTGCACGTGGGCTAAGTTTAGAAAAAAATCATTTATACCCCTTTTAATAATTTAGAAAAAATAATAAAATTTTCATTTTATTTTCATATATATCCTAACTCATCTATCCTTATATTTTCATCAATTTAGTATAATAAAAGAGTTTTCATTTTATATTCAAGTATGTCCCTAACTCAAATACCCTTATGTTTTCATTAATTTTATGTAACAATAAAGTTTTTATTTTATTTACAAATATATCCCTAAATCAATTATATTATTTTCAATTGAAATTAGTGACTTATTTTATAAAATAATTAAATTATATATTTATTGAATAGATTGAAAACATTAGGGAGCTAAAATTTTATTACTTGCTTTAATTTATTTTTAAAAACTTCTAATTAAAAAATATATATGTCAATGTAATATAATATCATCACTAGACTTAAAAGTACTTACAGAAATAACATATAGTAACAATTATCAATATTTTCATAAAATTTTTATGTGAATTTTCAGATTTTATTTATTAGTTATATTAACTAAGAGGACAAGTTAGAAAATTAAATTTGAGTATTTTAAGAAGATTTTAATAGAAGAATCATCAACTTCTAACTCTTTAAAGAGAGTTAGAACACCTAACAAAGAAATAACTGCATCCAAATATCTTTTTGCTAAATTAAGTTTAGTTTATTATTGAAACTTTTGACTAAAAATACTTTTACAATTTGAAAGAATGAATAAATTTTAATTATTTAATTTATTAAGTCTGGTAATTTAGTACTTCACTTCAAGCATAAAGTTTTACTTGCAATTTTTAATTTGATTGTAATTACATATAGGGATATTCCTAATTGATTTTTTAATCCTTATATAATTACATGTTATTATAGGTTGCAATGTCAGATTCTATAATTAAAAAATAATATTTTCATATTTGAGTTGTCTTTTGTTTTCTACTCTTTTTTTTATAATTATTTTTGTCTATAGTGCATATTTAGAGAGATAAGATTATTGGTATTCCTCCTTATTTAATATACTTATTTCTAATTATAAATTTTTATGTTCGCTTTGAAAATATAAATTTTCAAATTTAGTCCGGGTAATATTAAGACCTGGTCACTTGTGGAGGAAATTAATATTAAATTTTGCTCATTACTAGTCGTAATAACTGCAATCTGTTATGGAATCTAAACCTAGAAAAATGTGGCCGACACTAACCGGATTTCTTCTTCACTTTACCTGATATCGTCACCTCCATACCAAGTTTACGAGTCAGTTCAATTGATTTCATGGTATTTTCTGTATTTAGTTAATTTTATGGCTGTAATCAGTTAGCTATGTCAACATAAATAAGACCAAGCGTACTGATTTCATTCGTGTGAAAAAGTTAATAAAATCATAATAAAATCATATCATTCTTGCAAATCAGTTTTATCTTTAAAATTATTTTCTTGGTGTCCAAACAACTTTCTTGAATATTACGTTTCCTTACACCCAGTTCCGAAAAGACTAAACATCGAAGATACATCTACCCAGAAATCGTAACTTCCTTAAACTATCTTAATTTAATTATATTATTTTGCTTATAGTAGTAATTTACTTATGATTTTGGGTAGTCACTAGAGTTATTCACGTACTTCTTCGCTCGTATATCCGGTACGACTCGTATTGATGTAATGCATAGATTCTAATTAATTTTCTTCCACATAAGGCACTACAATGACTAATATACACATGTTACAAAAAACTAAGCAAGCATATTCCAAAGAATATTAATAATCAACCATACACATATTAATTTTTAATATGTGACTATGGTTTATTTTCTTGTTTTATTGTTATGGGCAAATGCTCGTTTAATCCCTATATTTTGTAAAAGTGTCCGTTTAGTTTCTATATTTTAAAAACTACCTCAAAACACTTCTCCCGTTAAAAATATGACACTTTCGCCATTATTCATAATAATACCCTTCTTACAATCTTAAGAGCATTAATTAGTTTACCCATAAAAAATTTGATTAGAAGATTGACCAATAATTTTCAATATTAAAGAACCAAGATTTTTCATACTTTTGCAACAATCTTTCTGATAATAATTTATAAATAATTTAATACCGGCCAAATTGAGCTACGTTTAATATCTTGCTGTCTTGCTAATAATTATCTATAAAAAAATTTAAGTCACCAAATTAATCCTAAAAGTGAAATAATAATAAAAATATTTACTTTAATTTTATTTCACTTCAGTGTAATATATTAATAAGAATTTTACTTTAATTTTTATTTTAATTTAGTGTTAATTTGATAAATTAATTTTTTCATTATTAATTTTTTCCATTAATGTCACTAAGGCCATGTTTGCTTGGGGGTAGAGAAGTGGGGAGAGGAAAGAATTTGATTTCTTTTCTACTTTTCACTGTTTGGGTAGACCAACTTTAATGGAATTGAATTTCCATCAATTCCATCAAATTGAAGAATTTGTATTCCTTATCAATGACTAAGGATTTCAAATTCCTCATCTATTAAGACACAAAAATTCCAATATTATTCTCTAAATGAAATTAATTTAAAATAAATTAAAGTGTAAATAATTTATATTTATTTTCTTAAATTAATAGGATAAACTTATTTGAAAAAAGAAAAAGTAGTAAAGTGAATCGCTAGACAGCACACCATAGGAGACTCGTTGGACTTTCGTCGGAGACACATTTCTACTGTAAAAAAGATACCAATGGAATCCTCATGAGCCGATCTGACTCTATAGAGTTTAGAAATGCAAATATATGTTGTTATTTACTTCAAGTCTTGTTTAAATGCTTGGGAAAATTTTAACTCCCAGATTTCCTACTATATAGTGTATTTTCTACAAAATTAACATTTCCAATGAGTAAATCGTCAATTTCTTGTCATTATTATGTATTTAACGCGATGAAAAATGGCGGTCAACCGCGATCAACAGCGACAGTCAACGAATGCTGTAATTTTAAAAAATTCTCTATTTAAAAAAGTAATTTCTAGATTAAATTAGTTTATAGTTTTTTTTTATTAACAATATTAACGTTAAAGATAGTGGTTATATTTGTTAAAATAAAAATATATAATTTCTTTTCCTTTCAAATTTAATGTAAAACCAAATAATAGAAATTAATTTTTGCACTCTTCTCCTCCATCACCTCTCCACTCCTCTCCTTTTTTCTCCCCTCCTCTCCTCTCCTTTCTTAAAACTAAACACCATCAAAGGATATTGTTGCAAGGGTATTACTGTAAAAACAAAGAAAAATAAGGGCTGATATAAATTTTTATAGTAGGGCTATATTGAGGTTTTTTTAAAATATAAAGACTAAATAGATATTTAATTAACTCAAAATATAAAAACTAAACGAACATTTACCTATTATTATTTCAAAATTTCGAAATTAAGTGTGTTGAAGCTAAAGCTATTTAACGATGGGTTATACGAATATCCAATTCCATCGATAACATGCACCAAAAACAGAAAGATGTAATTACATCTATCTTGGATGGTAACACATTTATCCTAATTAATAAGTTAATTCACCATTAAAATAAAACGAAACACAACAACAAACAACACAATATCCATATACTAATTTTTAATTATTCTCATTGAAGGGCTAGTTAATTTATTAACTTCAAGATGCATGGTGTGACCTTGAGATTATTGGATTATTATTATGCCCTGTGATAATGGCCGCCTCCAAAGGCATGGTACATTGCGTCAATCTCATCCCCATCCTTCAATCCAAGCTACAAATTAAGTTTTAAAAAAAATTAATTTAAATCACAATTATTAGTGGCCTTGGCAATATTAGAAATAAACTAATTAAAAGATAATTTAGTTAATTAATTAATTGCTTACTTGGTCAGGGGTTTTAGAATAATCAAATCGGTTCCCATTGATCAAGAAAGGGGTGCTCTTAAAGGGCTGTGATTTTGTTTCGCAGTACTTGATCAAGAGCCGCTTTATTTCCACGTCACGATTGAACTGGAAGAATCTCTTGTCACCATCCTAACAATCAAAATAATAATAATAATAATTAATAGAGCAATTATGCAAATGTTGAGAATTAATTAGGCATGATCTAAACTCCAAAGCGAAACACCTTTAGCAAAAATTCATATGAATTCATTATATATACAACTAAATTTCTAATAATTTTCTGTTGGTAGAAAAATATAGATCTGGCATATGGGTTGGTTCAATAAAAAATAAAATGAAAAAAAAAGCCTTTAAGCTAAATTTGATCACTCGAAAAGCTTAGCAATTATTTTAAAACCATAATTTTTTCCATTGTGAGTTGGCAGCTTGTCTTAATTAAAAATAAATAAATTATTACAAAAATTAAAGCTAACATATGCGTAGCAACTTTCGTTACAATAGAAATTCATAAAAAAAAAAATAAAGAAGAAAGCAGTAAATAAATAAAAGAAGTTAAGACAAAAATGGACCTGGCTTTTGATAATGAGATTGATCAGATGCTGCGGCTTCTTATTATTCTTAGAAGAAGAAGGCTTTAACATTTTTCTTCCTCAAAATTGAAAAATGAAAATCTCTTAAGCAAATTGCAAGAAGAAATTAAGGGTGATTGAGCTTTGAGCTTTTTAGGTTTAGGGTGTCACATACATACACACACATATATAAATATATATATATAAGCAAAGAACAAAGCAAAGAACAAGAAATAAAGAAAGAAGAGTTTGGGTTGGTAAATGAAGTTAAAAGCTATGCTCAAAATGGCATAGCTTTTTGAATTCGCCTGTACAGTAATTGTAAATGGCTTTCTATTTGGAGAGCATGAGTAAACTCTTAAAGCTTTCTGATTGACTATGTCATCATTTGTATTGTTTTTACAAGACCAGTCAATGTGAATGAGATATTACAATTGAATTTTATTTAATTTCAACTTTTGAGACTGTAAATATATTCTAGTAAAAGCCAAAACAAATAGATGCTAGTGAAGTCTAGTTCTAACGTCATCGATATGTGCATCATTGCGTCATCTCAAGATTTGTCTTAAATATCGTTGAGTCCTCACCTACCAATTTAAACTTTTGAGTCAATTAATTTCTCTAACAAATATAATAAATAAACCTTTATACAAGTATTGTAAGATGTTAAGTCATAAGAAAACTAAATATACACAGAATGATATTTAAGTAATGGTGATTATGGAGACCGTTCGTGGTTATTTTATTCTTTTTTTTAAATATTGAGTCTATTTTAAAAATGTGTTTTTATATTTTCAGAAACAGAGGTTAATGAAGATAAAAATGGACCTTATTCTTGAAAATGAGATTGATGCTCAGCTGCTGTGCCGTGTTGGACATATTGAAAAAAGCTGAAGAAAAGAAACTAATTCTAAGGGTGCTATGGCTAAAATAGAAAATCATTTCAGCAAAAAATGAAGTGGGTTGGTACAAGAACTTAAATGCTAAATACTCAAAATGGTATTGCTTTTAAAAGGGTTGCAAGAAAATAAATGGAAATGGGCTTTCTATTAACAGAGAGCTTGAGAGCATTAACATGTGTACGCTTATAGGCTTTATGAATTCTGCAGCTATATATATATATATATATATATAAGTACAAGTGACTGAGAAGCACATTAATATATTATATGATGTCATAGTAAAATCAAACAAATAAATGCAGCTGGCAGATTCCAGTTCTAATGACATAATTGCTAGCTAGCACATGAATATGTTAGTAATTAAAATTACTTTTAATTGCTAAGCGGCCCCTCATGAGATGAGTTTTATAGGTTGACTAATTAAAAATCCGATCCAATAAAAATCGACCCGAAAACCATCTTTATTGTATTTAGTCGTGCTGCTGTGAACTTTTGTAGTATGTACTGTATAATGTCCATCCACCGATTAATTAATAAACTTAATACATATCCTCATTAAGCAAATCCTTGAAAAATATGTGGATTCGAAATTAGAACCTCTCACAAACATTAATTCTCAGATTGAGTTGATAACTTCAGATTTGGAATGAATATTTATTCTGATTAAATGTGTACTAAGTTCTAACTTCCATCTTCTAACCTCCACCCGCGTAGAACGTTGCGATAATCTCATCACCGTCCTTCAATCCAAGCTACAAATTGGGTAGAACTTAAGATCAGTATCACAAAAAACCAACACAACGATGTGAAATGGCAATCTCGCCATGTCTAATTAACCATTTAGTGGTGATGTTAGATGGTGTTAACTAGACAGGGTGGTGAGATTGGTGTTGATCAATTACAAAAAGGTAAGCATATGGGTTGTGGCTTATTATAATTTCGATAGTTTTGCAGCTTTGAATATGAAAAATTGAAGGCACATGCAGTTTGTCTCATCGTTTGACGCCAAAAGCAAGAAGCTAACCATACAAATCCACAAATTCCCCGAACACAGTCAAGTTTGGAGAACATATTTTGCGAACCATCAAGGTAGAACTGACGCTTAAAAATTGAAAGGTGGGGCAAAGGTATCTAAAGGCTAATAAACCACCAAGTATGTCCATACTTAGCCGATGTGGGATCCTGACACGTACATATTTCTCGAGGATCTAGCTAGCATTATAACTTTTGTAGCTGGGATGCAATTGCCTAGTTATGCATTATCATAATTCATATATGTTCCATAATCTGATGTTTCTACTTGCATTTGATCAATAAATATAAAAAATTACAGAAAAGCTTAAAGAAAATTACTTGGTCAGGAGTTCGAATATGAGGGAAGCGATTCCCATTGATAAGGAAAGGGAAAGTCCCATATTGCGCATCTTTTTTCTCACAGTAAGTAATCAAGAGCTTCTTTATTTCCCAGTCACGCCTGAACTCGAAATATAGCGGATCATTATCCTACAATCAAAAGAAAAATTACATTTGAAGATTAAACAACAACAAATCACTACGAAATTGAATAAATGATTAATTCTTGAGTTACTAATTATTAGTCAGCCTATATTAGAGCTCATATCATATGACTAAGAAAGAATTCGTGTTCATCAACACAACAATATTTCTAATAAATTATTTCTTTTATTGGGTTATTAATTTACTTCTTATATTCGGTAAAAATTAATGCCACAAGTAAATTTTATATGCCCAAGAAAGAAAAACACAAGCGAAGAAGAAATTCATCTTAGAATTGAACAGATTAAACAAAAATAAAATAGAAAATCAGAAGAAGAAGCCAAGGAAACCAATCCGATAATTAATGAAATTACACAGCAACATGCATTGTATTGGCATACCAAATAAATTAATTAAAATAGACAATGAAGAAAAGTGCGTGGACCTGTCCCTTGACTACAAGGTTTATCAAATGCTGATCAGGGATATTATCAGGGCTCTTCCCCATTTTCTTGTTCACAGATTGAAATTTGAAATATAAAATAAAAATGGGGTTGGCGTACATGAGGTCAAAGAGATAAATACATACTCTAAAAGCACTAGTGAATAGTTTTTGCATTAATAGATTTCTTCAGTCCCTTTGACTAATTAATAAGCTT
>JASUUI010000164.1:0-15497 GCA_030444775.1 Atalantia buxifolia | reverse complement strand
CGTTCAGTTACGTATTGCTGTTGACTAACAAATATCAATTAATTTTTTGATTAAAAAAATATTTGAAACTTATTTACAAAATGTTGTAATATATTTATTAAAATGGATAAGTAAAATAATAATAAGCCCAATAATATTCTTAATTATTAAATTAAAATTATTGATAAGCAACAAAAAGATAAAACTTAATAATATAGTACAAAATTAATATTTTCTTATAATAAACTATTTGTTATTATTAATTATTAATATTAAATAAATATAATACTATTATTTATAAATAAATATAATAATATTATATTTCAAATAAAGATAGTATATAGTAATATTATTAATTCTTCACAAATATAATAATATTATTTTTAAGTAATTTTAACTTAGAATCAATGTAAATTATGATTTTTAACTAAATATAATACTATTATATTTTGATAAGTTTAATTTATTATTTTTAATAAATGTAATATTAAAAATAATTTAATATTATTATTCAAATAAATATGATATTATTTATTTAATTTTATTAAATATAATTATATTAAATTTAATAAAAAAGTAAAAGGAATTAATAATTAATCAATTAAATTGTTTTTATAATTTTTTTAATCACTTAGATCTGGGTTTGGTAGGTGAGGTTCTTTTATGATAAGTTTAATTTGACCTTTTTTTTTATTGAAATTCAACAATTTAACATGAAATTGGAGAATGTACTGCGTTTTGATTGGACTGATTTCTTCTGATCTTCATGTGAATGAAACCGAGGCCACGAATTGTGATAACCAACCGTCTTAACACTTGTTTGCCTTTATCATGCAAATAAAATGAATGCTTGATTTTGCCTTATCTGCCCTATGCCCCAATTTTATTTGACTTTTATTTTTTTTATTTTATTTTTTATTTTTTAGCATTGATATTTAGATTTAAAAAAAGTAAAAATGTTGATAAAAATAACGTTTATCTTCAATTCAATCTAGTTTCGAACATAATTTCTAACATAACGACTCATCTAAATGTTTATACAACTGACCAATGGGCATTTGGCTCAGTAGGAGAACCCTTGCATTTACAATGTTAAGTGCAAGGGTTGAAACCATAAAAGCATTATAAGAGTTAATTTGTCCTCTCAATTATCAAATAATTGAGTGGGCTGGATCTATCCCTCACGAAATGTGAGTGGGTAGGACACCTCAAATATTTAAGAGGTTTAAAGAATTTAAACTGACGCAGGAGGATTACATCTTTACGAAGGTCTTAATTGTATAATATGTTTGTAAATATTAATTGTAATATCGATGTAATATCGTAATCTGCGCATAACAATATTAAAAAAATGTATATGCAACTGTTTTTTCACTATTTGTCTTTTAATTATTTATTTATTCATTGATAATATCTTATCCCTCAATTACTCTCACCATTCTTGCTATTCAATTAACCCTATTTATTATGTTATATATAAACACTACGATGAGAGCTTCATAAATTATAATTTGGAAAAAAAAAACTTTAAACTGTAAAATTATTGTAATTTTGCAGGCACTTGAATGGCTGTCCTTTGGAGGAAGTCGCATTAGTGACACAGCGATGGCTCAAAGCAGAATCTTATTGTTTTGGTATTGTACCACTTACCTTCTACAGAAAAAGAAACCTAAATAGCAGCAACTTGACCCGTTCAAGTGCCTCCTCCAAAGACACAGCTCGAACAGCTAGAAACCGACCTGTCTTCTCAAAAGGAGCAAATAAAATCAGCTCGGCAAGTTGAGTTAGAGTCACTAACACTTGATACATATAACCTAGAAGGTTTGTATTTGTTTGGGCATTGTCTAATGTTGTTTTGAGCTGAGCCAAACAAATTTATGATTATGTGAGAAATAATTTATGAAGCTCTCATTGACAACCAAATAAAATTGGAGTCATTTTAGAAAGAAAGAATTATAAAGAAAAAACATATCTTTTTGTAAATATGAAGAAAGTATCGTGGATCGTTCCATTACACTTTATATATGCGTGTGTGTATGTAAATCAAAACAAAAAACTAAAAAAAAAAAGAAAAGAAATTGAAATACTCAAAATAGTTACATTATCACATAATCTAAACAAATTCATATTCAGATTCACACCGTTTTGTTTATTCATTTATTATTTACATCATGCACAGTTTAGAGTTTCTCACCTTTACTAATATCCACTCTTACGTTCCCTCTTTGAAGCCTTGATTGTTGTAATATGGAGAATGAGAAAGTTGTTACCTAATTCACCTCTTGTGCTTTCTAAGTCAGCAATCCTTTGAACTTTTTTTGGTTATTTTCTCTCACAAAATAATTGCATGTAAAGCTTTTGTTTTTAAATGATAGGAAAAAGACAGCTACACCCCTATAATTTGAGGTAATGATTATGGGGATCCCCAAATTTTTATAAGGGACATTAAGACCCCCTTTTATTAACTTTTACTGTTAGTTTAAATGAAAAATGTTAAATTTACTATTATACCCTTATGTTGCACTTACTTTAATATCCTTAAAATATAATCAATTTTTTAAATTTTATGCCAATTAAAATATTTTAAAATATAATCCATTAACGCTAGCTTGGTGATTGCGTTTTCCCATGAAAAATCAATTTTAATTCAATCAAGTTCCACTGTTCATTAATCCATAAAGTTCATTTCATGGAAATAAGATTCGTTAGTTTCAAAATCAATAGCAACTACTCACAAAAAGTGAATGGAGACATGATATTAAAAAACAAGTCATCTTGTTGCAATAGTTGAGCTGTTACAAACGAAATGACCTTGATATATCAGTTCAATTCAAACGCACCACAAAGTCTGATTAAAAAATATGCCTACGACCCAAATGCCTCATATCCAAATCCATTATCAAATTGATATGATTTCCTACTTGTTGTGGCTGTAACTGTGATTGTCTTTTTGCTTGAGTTGCATTTAGTTACTTTGTTACCTGCACATTACCATCCGACCGGATGATAACAATGAGTAACTTATTTCAGTTAATAGAATAAATAATTTAAAATTTCAAGTTAACATAATGCAAAATAAAAAATGTACCTGAGATAAACTTTTTGCAGGGTTCTTACAAGACCTTTTGTTGTGCCTAATGCCATTGCAGTTACTGCACTTAACAGTTTGCTTATTCTTTCTTTTCCCTTGCAGTTCATTCAGTTCCTTCTTTCTTGCATGTTTTTTCGACCTGCCAACTTGTGCTAGCCTTTCTGGTGGCTCAATCAGAGGTCCTCGAACACTAGGCCATATTGCTCGATCTGGCAAAGGCTTTATAGACTCCGAATAAGTAACAATATAAGCTTGAACTATTAGACGTGGATCTATATAATTAGCAGCACATTCACACCTCATTGCAATACATGGCATTGCATGCTTACAAGGCATGGCACTAATTTGATATGCCCCACAACCACATGTTCTTTTATCTAGATCAACTACAAAAGATTCATGCGTGACATCGTCAATGATTTCAAAATCATAATCATTAGCCTCTAAAACCTTGCATGTCCTTCCTTCTTCCCTATTCACATCTACTTTCTTCTGGACATTAAGGGGTAGTCTACCCTTCTATGTCATAGCCTCTTTCATTCTCTTACGCAATCTCATCATTACTTTCCTTCTAATGTAATCCATAAGAGTCAGCACTGGACTACCCCTATGCTCCTTTAACCATCTATTCCATGACTCTGTCATATTGTTGGTCACATGATCAGACCTTGCAAGATGATTAAAAGCATGTCTGGCCCACTGAGTTTTGTCAATGTTGGCCAAATATGTATATGCTTCAACTTTTTCTTTTTTAATCCTTTCCATGTAGTTATTAAACTCATTTTCATATGTTGTTCTTGCTGCTGACCAAAACAAAATTCTAAAAACTTGTTCAGGCCATTTACTCCTCATATTTGCAAATAAATGCCTAGCACAATATCTAACACTGGATCTAGGCCAGAACTTTGCTAAACCAACCAATAAGCCCTTTTGCCTATCTGTCATAAAGGTAACAAGACTATCATCTTCAATTTTAAGCCACTCCCTTAAAATGCTAAGGAATCACTTCCAAGTCTCTGAGCTCTCCGTCTCACAAATGCACACAGCGATTGGGAAAATGCCACTATTTGCATCTAAGGAAACTACTGATAACATAATTCCATCATAAGCCCCCTCCAAATGACACCCATCAATACCAATAAACCACCTGCAACCTTTAATAAACCCATTCTTCAAAGCCGAAAAACTAAGCATGAATTTTTGAAACTTAACTTTGTTAGGTTTACCCTCATCCATACATTGTAGCATGATAAGTACACTTGGGTTTGTTTGTTTCAGGATTGCTTCATAGTTCTTTAACAACCGATAAGACTCTGAATGACTTCCACTATTTCTAATCTTGGTAATTTTTTTAGCTCTATTAATCTTTTTAATACTACAATGTAATCCATATTTTTGTCTCATCTCTTTATGCAATGCTTTTGGTGGCATTGTAGGATTATTCTTCAATGAGGTCTGAAAATAATTGGCAATCCAGTGCATAGAAGCCTCTTTTGTCTTAGAGTTTCCGTCACATGTGTTCTTCTCGTTGAGCTATTGAATTCTAAAAATAGTTCCAGACTTTACCTTAGTCGCATAAATGTACCATGTACATGGAACTTCTTCTTCTGTTTCACCGATACATCTAGCCTTAAATCTCCTCTTTTCATTCTTAAGTCTAACAATATCAAATCCCTGCTCAATTAAATAAGTTTTTAACACTCCTCTAAACTCAACTACGAGTGTCAAACTCATCTCCAATTGACAATATCACTTACCATATGGACCAACCTTACTTTTTTGTTTCCATCAGGACCCGTAATTCGAAAAAACCTCATCATTCTCACTATCCTAGTATCATTTTCACCTCGATCATCTATATTTTCTCATCCTCCACGAACATTATGCCCGTCCTCTTCAATAAACACATCATCATCATTGTCATCATTTTCCCAAAATGCTTCATCTTCTCAAATTCAACAACGCTGCCGTTTTTAGTATACAATTGTATTTGAACCAATCCTTCATTTTGACTTTGTCAATAAGCTCACTTTCATTTGCGTTAGCTCAATGTTTATTGGGTTCAAAAGGTCTTTGGTTGTTAGCTGACATGTTCATTTGGTGGAGTGGGTCCTGCTTGGGCTTGGAAACATTGGATTAGTGGTGGGTTCTTTGTTGGTGTGTAGTTTTAAAGGATTGCATATGAAGGACAAAACATCCGCCATCATATTTCATACATACATTAAATGATCATCTTAAGCAATAATGCACCAAAAAAACTAACATGACATCAATTAATTTCATGCACTTTTAAACCCAAAAGGAATAATACTTCTAACCCACTTAGTATACAATTCCAACCTCCTTTAAAATTAATAGGCAATACATATTGTAACAACCAATAAATAAAATAAAAGATTGGCTTTATGCACATTAATATTTAAAATTATTTTATGTAAAAATATTTTTAGAGGAAAGTGAAATTTTTCTACTTTAAAATCTTTTTATTTTTCTTTAATTTGATCTACTGCCACCGAATCCTAATACCAATCCCTTACCCATTTTCCAATACATGCACAAATCAATCAAAGCATGCAAAGTTAGTGGACAAAATTGATCATGAGTAATAACAAAAAAACACAAAACAAAACCCCTAAACATTTGTCAAAGCCCTGGAAAACCCGTAACCCATAGGAAATCTTAAGCCATGTTCTTGCAAATTAGTGTATCATCATTTAGTTGGTTGAAATAAACAAATAAGTAAAAGCAAATAAAGAGAAAGTTCAGTTTTTCTCACCTTGCATTATTAGACAAGTATTTTGTAAACTTCAATAGTACATTGGTGATTGAGAAATCCTGCTTCAAAACCATTGACTATTCATATTCTATATATATTACTTTTAGTTCGGCCAGGATAAAAAATAACCTAATAAAATGGGTTAGTTTTTTTTTTTTTTTGGTAAAATTGTGTTGGAGAAGATAATGAATGGTAAAATACGTTTTAATTGGCATAAGAGCATATAAATGTTTGTCCAATTAAGTTATGACATGTGGCATCGATTGATACTTACATGTAATGTCCAATAAGTATTTTTAAAATTACAAGTTAATTTAAAATAAAAGTACCGAAATACCTTTTTTCCATCTAAACTAACAATAAAAGTTAAAGGAAGGGGGTCTCCTTATAAAAAATTTAGGGGTCCCTATGACCATTACCTCAAATTATGGGGGTATAGTTATCATTTTTCCTAAATGATATTAATCAAAATGATTAAGTTACCAAGCCCATTGAAATTGTTGATGCAAAAATATGAGATGAGTGGTGTGTAATCAATAACTCTTCGAGTTGGATCGTGGCACACCAACAGTTATCTTTCAAAGGAAGTGTCTCTTTCACAAAAGCCGAGCAATTGAATGAGGAATAACTATTGGTGTGCTATTAGATTTTTAATTATATCTACAGTCATTTTTTAATTAGATTGTCAAGAGGTTATTGACTTGGCAAACAACAGAAACCACAACAAGATTGAAATTTTTCGGGTTATATCAGATAATAAAGAAAGAAGAAAAAGTTTTCAGTTAGGTCAAATTTCAAATGCCAGTGCTCGCACCTTTGCTAAACTAGCCTTAAAAGATTATGGATTGCTTACCATTAAAATTAATGTAGTTACGCGTGTACTCTCTATTTCTTAATAAAGTATTTTCCCTTATCAAAAAGTTAATAAAAAAAATTAACTCTTTGACTATGATTAAGCCCTTGTTATTAGGCTGCCTGGGTCCGTATATAATCTTTATCCAACCTTCGATTAATGATATGGGTTTGGGATACTTGGGTAAATTACTTTTAAGTCCTGGTAACTTTTCAAAATTTCATTAATTTAGTAACTAATTAAATCATTTTTATAATAAAAGCAATTTGATTATTTTATCCTTGTAACATTAAATTATAAAGAAGTCTGAGATAATGCTTGAATTTATTTAAAAAAATTAAAAGTAAAAACCCATCAATTAATTAAGGCGAAGAACATGATAAAGGAAACTTAAATCATCATTCGATCATTCATATAAAGATATAGAATACTTGTTCCCAATTCAAAAATTTGAGTTGCTGCTTCCTTTTTACACTTGGCTTCTCACTCTATACAATTCACGATTTTGAATTATCCTCATCCACTTTTTTCACCCACTCATTACACAATAATTATCATCAAGCCCACAAGTTTGCAATAATTATTTGAATTGGACCATTAGCCTACATTTGGCCTCCGGATGCTCCACTCCAGCCTTTATTTGTAAATATTATTTTCCTCTTAATGAAGTTACTACTCAAAAGGAAAAAAAAAAAAGGTAAATTTTTTATGATCATCTTCCTTCCTTGCATGATTATTTCGTTTCAATTTAATATTTATTAAAAAAAAGTGTAGTTAAATTTTGGTTTAAAAAGGAAAAGGACGTTGATGATGATACATGGGTGCCAAAAGCCATCAAAGAAAGAAAATTAAAAACAAAAATAATAAAACAATCCCCATTGGTTGTGGGTGGACAGAGTTTTAAGCATAAGAGATTGTTTGTGTTTCAAATGTGAGTTTAATTAGATATACATTTGTCCTTTCGTCTAATTTTAATGAAAGATAAATTCATCAAATACCTAAGGGGTTTTAAAAGATATTTAAGGTGGTGCTAATAGTCCAACTGTGTTCATTTTTCATTCAGCTAACTTTGCGTAACAGAGTGATAAGATGATGAGACATAACTACTTAAATAGGCCATCGAGAAAAATAAATGCAAGAGGCAATAGCTGATATTGCCAAAAAGAACCGAGAGCTTTCCAAAATGCAGAGAAATGTGAGGGATAGTGAGCAGGAATTTGATGGGTGGGCAGATGAAAATCAATAACAGTGGATGGATAAGAATCAGAAAGAAAGGTTAAAGCTTTAGAGGATATAGAAGGAGTTTGATTTGTGCATTCTTGGACCGACCAATAATTCCCATTTTCGTTTTGGTTTGTTATGCAAGAATTGTTTTCGACAAAGAAGCTGAAAGCCAGGAGACATAGAAAAAGAAGCGACCAATAATTCCCAAGGAAGAAAGAGTTCTGCTAGGCGTCTAGAAAGGTGAGAGAAGGCTGCCGTTTCTTTCTAGACAAAACAAAAAACAATTAATAAATTATAATAGAAAAATGCTGAGAAATTGAAAACTATATCAGCTTATCCACTCCCCTTCGTCCTCGCCATTTTCTTCCTTCTCTCAACAGTATCAATGCCGACGACGACACGGTCATCGCCCAAATTATTATTTCATGATTTCTCTCTCACTCATGCACTCATACATAGTTTCCATGTACTATGAAAGAAAGACATAAAACATTAGATTATCATTTTCTACTTGTGCTAATTGACATCACTGATCTGAGGCTTTCTTCCAAAACAAAATCAAAGCAGAAGAATATCGTCACAAAGAGTAAGTACACTGTAAAAGTAAGAATTTTTATTCATAAAAGCTTAAGCCTTTTTCTGTTTAATGTATATAACAGAAACAGAGGTTCCTTTTCTCAAAACATGGAGTCAATCAAAAGCTAACAATTTCATCCACCCACCCCCAAGTGAACCAGTTGCTTATCTCCTCCAATAACATTTTGTTCATCCATTCGGGAGAGCAGATAAGCAAGATCGTAAAAGAAACACAAAACTCACAAAAACAGAAATTTTGCACGCATTAATATAGAACAATGACAAATCTACCAAACATAATGAGGAGAGTGTAAACAGAGGAAGAAGAAATGCAGGGAATTACCCTGAAGAGAAGGGAGAGATTTGGATAACCAAAACGAGTCAAAAAGCTTATAAGAAAAGGGAAGCTTTTCGTTTCTAAGGATAATGGCCGCGTTTTGGCTGCCATAAATATTATTATTCCCACATGTAGCCGTAGCTTTTTACTTCATTTATGTTTTCTTAGTGCAGAAATTTTTTATTAATTTTTTTGTCTAGAAATGGGTGTGAAAGTGGCGAAGCTAGTATTATATTTTTGGGTGGGTTAAAATTTTTTTAAAAAATAAAATTTATTTCTCAAAAAATTTTATTTTATACAAACAAAATTAAGCACATTATACAAGTAAAAATCTAACTATAAAACTATAAAAATTTAATTATAAAATTATAAAAATATAATGTAAATATAAAAAATATTATCAAATATTATATTTATTTTTTATTTTTTATAAATATTAATAAAGTAAATTTATGAAATATATTTTTTTTTCAAACGGCTAACCCGGGCTCCTTTAGCTTCGCCTCTGGGTGGGATAGTGCTCTCGCGATTCCAGCCACTAAGCATCTTCCAAGGAATCGTACGACTCTTCTCATCAGCAAATTATTGGATGAAACAGTTCGCAGGTGCTTGTGGGGCGCACTTTTGGAACTTCGATTTTCGTCTTTTTCCCACTTTGTCTTTTTGCGAATTTTTGACCACTAGCACTAGGCAGCGTGTGTTTATTTATTTATTTATTTTAAATTTATAAATGTAAAATATTAATTTATAAAGCGGAATCGGTGTGTACGTATAGAAAACAGTCAAGCTAACTACCGATAAGTTAAATGGGTCTGCATTTGGCCGTTAATAATTTGTACGTTGCTCCTGCAACAGGCCAAATCTCAATATTCATATAAAATTTTAATGGCTATTACTGAGTGAGTGTGTAGGGTACTGGATAAAAATGAAAAACAGAATAAATTTGACACACCTTTTATTTAATATACCGTTCTCCATATCAAAACTAATTAAACAGCCGCTACTTTCCTGGAAAATCATAAGTATTAAAGAAAAAGACAAAAGTAAACAAATATAGAAATATGGTCCGCACAATAAGTACACGGTATCTATCATCGGTTCGCTCTCAGGAATAGGAAAGAAAGCTTTCAAGTCTTTTCATCCATAAAGCCGAAAATAGCATCTAGCCAAAAGCTACTTTTTATTTCGTGATATTCACAGACACTGACCATATTAAACCAACCATTTCCAAACGGAAGAAAAAGATTTAGATTCCACCTTAGAAATATAATTAATGTAATTAAAATTATTAATTCAAAATTATAATCTGACCGTCACCAACCCACCAACATTCTCAAACCTCAACTTAAATTATTAACTCATTCAATAGCATCAAATGTAAGTTGCCTTACAATAACACATCACCCATGATGCTTGTCAATAAAAATAGCTATAGATAACAGAATCTCAACTCAGCACATCCCCAGTTTAACGACCCATCCACAAACTTAAGCTGCAATCAAGGCACCATATCATTGCAGGATACATAAACACAACTCAGCTAAACTACCCATTCAAAACTTGGCTCATATCACTGTTAAAGTTTAACTCTCATTCATGATTGCATCAGCCCAAATTAACTATCATAACTGATTCAAGTAATTTCAATACATGGTCTTCAATTAAAAATTGCAATCCTGTTGATAATTCTAGCATGTCAATTTTTTGTTTTAGCCATATAGTCATGTAATTAAATGGCTAACCACACACCCACTGCATTAATTATTAAAGGAAGCAATTAAGCCGTTAACACATTAAATCTAAGCAAAATAACTTATGAGGACCCCCCGGGGAGGCAAAAAAAAAAAAATCAAATTATCAAGCAGGAAAGACAACGTGATTTTTCAGTTTTGAGTAACAAAATGACTCAATTGCATATAATAGCATTTCTTTTTCTACTTGCTGCTGTTCTCAGCTCCCTTAAATGCACAACTACCCTCTCTAAAACTCAATTGCTCTCTTTCCCTCCATTTCTTTTCTTCCTCTTCTCTCTTTTTTAATTTTTTTTAATTTTTAATTTTTAATTTTTTGCTTCTGTTACATGAGCTCCTTTCTCATCAATCAGTGTGGAGAAAAACGAAAACAGGATAAATTTCGACGCAAAATTTTATTAGTATGCGTATGTAAGTACACTATTGAATATGCCTTAAACAGTTAGCCTGCAATAATCACACTATATATAACAAATAATACAACAAAAGAATAGAAGTATAATAAGTAGAAAGGCGGCATCCAGGTTGTCTGCTACTCGGCTTCCAGTTCCACCCAAAAAACTGCTCAGACATCTTCGTTCAGGTAACCAAGCACAGATTATGTTATTGCTATAATTAATTTATCAGATGACTAAAATTTCCAGAGCATCTTGCGCTTGTTCAATGGGTTGTTCAACTTGAGGAGGAGCTAGCAGATGTGCGTTGACAGAGCTGACAATGAAGACAGTGAGACGTCGAAGCCAGTAGAAGAAGTGCTGAAACAGAGAAGCTAACATTGCATAACAGAGTGATAAGATTATGAGGCACAAATAGACTACCAAAAACAGAGACGGAGCCAAAATGACAGAGGCCACTGCTGAGACAGCCAACAGAACAGAGAGTTCTCCACAACTCACGGAAATGGGTCGGCTCACATTGAGAGGGACTCTGATGGGTGTGAGGAGGAAGAGCAGTAATGGGATGACGACGGCAGGTATCAGGAACCAGAACTGAAGCTTTAAAATTGGATACAAAAGTATCTTACTCGTACCATCTTGGACGTCCCAAGAGTTGCCATCCTGAGACTTGAGGAACAGAAAAACGATTATAAGATTCAGCAATGGAAGGAATAAAAACCTCAAATCGATTGAAAAATTCATGCTTGTGAGTATAAGACTTGGCAGAGATGATTGAGTTTAATTATTATGAATAAGATTTGGCAATGGTTGAGTTAAACACAAGGCTGCCGTTTTGATTCCTATCTCTCTTCTATCAACTTTTTTTGTTTTTTCTCTCTCTCTCTTCTCTCAACACATGCTTTCTTCTCTCAGCTTTCCCTCGTTATTCTTTAACATTTAGCATTTTTGTTTCTAAAATGCGGTGAGTCTGGTGCATTTTAAAGAGGTTTGAGGATGAAATGTTTTTGCAGCTAATGCCAAAAACATTAGAGGCTTGGACAAAAGTGAAAAAAGAAAGTGCAAAGCCATGGAGCCATGCATGTGGGAGTGGGACGACCCAAGACATTTTTTTCGATCCTTTGAGTTAGTGGGAGAAAGAGACATTTTTCGATCCTTTGACGACCCAAGAGGCGCCGTTTCAGGTTGAAGATTCTGTTTCACCCCAAGGCCAATTTCCTGGGTAAGCGCATGCTTCTCCTTTGGTTGACCCACTTCAGCACATAAGATAAATTACAACAAGCTGCCAATTCACATAAACAAGGAATCTTAACTCAATAAAGTGAAGTAGGCACGAATTAGAGTGATTTTTAAAATGCGGTGACTCGGGGGCTTTTTATCGTGGGGAGGTCGATGAGGATGAAATGTTATTGGTTCGATACACGTCATCAATAATATTTGCGGAACCAATTTGGAAGATAATGGAGTTGGGGATTTTGGGGCTGAATTTTTCCATTTTTTAAAATTTTGTTTTTACCGTGTATCACGTGAAAAACACGTGAGACTCATTAAAATTTCAAAACACAGTTAATGTTGTCGTTTCAGTCTTCTCGGGTTTTAAAAACCTCAGTACGTTTTCTTTTTCTTTTTTCTTTTTTCTGTAAATGTATTTTCAAACTTACCTTTTCAAAGTTTATATATATTCATGAGATGCAAATTAAATTAGTGTTAGAAAGAAATATCGTAATGGTAAACTACAATTACGTGTAATTAAGCTACCTTTGTTTTCATGTTAGTGTGACCAAAATGAGATTATGTACAACAAGTATAACCATATGAAACAAAGTGATATAATAATAAATGCCAACCATATTATATGTACAAGCTTTCCGTGCCAATATTACTAGTGACATGACCAAAAACCAACGTACTCAATAATCTCTAAGATGAGAGATTGTCAATTTTCCTCATTAAAATCAGATTAAAGTACATTATAAATTTTGTAACTTAATAAAACCCACTTAATTTTGTAACTTAATAAAATCTACTTAATGCACACACATAAATATTTTATGCTGACAGTACAATCATTTTTTGGACTTTTTCTTATGGTTTATTCTTTTTTTTTTTGGGGGAATAAATTTATGGGTTATTCATTAGTTGCCTAGGTTTCTTTATGATGTTATAATTTTTTTACAATATCAATAATGTAAGAAACATGTACCATTATTTTTATTAATAAAAAAAATTATATAATTTCCAAAAAATTAACGGTTTGGACAAAAGAAAAAGCGATTAGAAAAGAAAATAGAAAAAAATACAAAGCCAAATGGGACCATGGATGCAAACCTCCAAAGATATCTTTTTCCATTCTCATCCAACACCTTCCCATTTGTTTATTATTTTTTTATTAATTTATTAACTTTTTTAGTGGGGAGGAGGCTGATGCCTCCCACCAACTCTTTCTCGAGGAAGCTAAGCTAGCTGCACAAGTATCCGCGAAGTTAATAAATTAATAAATAAAATAATAAACAATTGAGATGATCAAAAGTTGTTCTTACCATCGCACATGCAAGATGATTAGTATTTCCATCGCTTAGTATACGTATACGTAGTTAGCGTTCGCATTTTGAATTAGAGTGAGAATCTTGGAATTCAGAGTGTGGAGAGGGGATGAGAGCGAATTGTTTATTTACATTGAAATGAGAGCATGAAATCGAAATCAGAATTCAATTTATGTGTTTTCCTTATCTTAAATTGAGAGTAAATAGTATTAAATTACAATTTTACCTTTATTTAAAGAATTATAGTTTTTCATTACAAAATTATAAAAAAAATTATATTTGAAATATAAAATATTTATTATATTATATTTATTTGTAAATTTGCCCATATTTAGAAAAAATAAAAACTAGAAAACGATTAACTGCCTTCAGCATATAAATTACAACAAGCTGTCAATTCACAAAAACAAGGAAAATTAACTCAATCAAGTGAAGTAGGCCACAAAAAGACCTCTAAAATCGAATCAGATTCAGATTCAGTTAAACAAATAATCACCCATCAATCATGAGCTAAAAATGCTTTTCAAACAAAAGCCGAAAACGGCAACTAAAGCTTTTACAGGCTATATATAGATCATTGTAATAACTAACTAACTAGAAAACGGAAAGTTAACATCTATACATAAAACACTCGTAGTTCTACACTATGTTATTTTATTAGGCACTAGGACCCTACGGTGGCACCAGCAGAATCATACATACATACGTATATATTCTCATCTTCATCAGTTCCCTTCTACTCCAATAATGTTCTCTTCATCAACTTGATTCCCGTTCGCACATGCAGTTGATCACGATCAAGATTGTGCGAGTAATGGATGTTATTACTGTGAGATTTCGGAGCCAATGGAAAATGTTATTACAGTATGATCAAAAGATTCCTTTGCGGGTTGGCGAGATGCTTTTGGCAAGCCCCACCCAGTCTTTGTCCACTAATTTTTGTTTAAATTAAATTAAGTAATTATTTAATTAACCTTTTGAGTACAAAGGGCAATTTCATTCTCCTTTGTTGGGGCTAAGACGTATTGCACGAGCTTCTTCTTTTTTATTTTTTTTTTAAGTTGTATTGCACGAGCTTAGCTTAACTTTAATGACTGTAATTTATAAATTAATTATAAGCAGAGCAAAGGTGGACAAGGGATTTGTGGTTATGGATTTTTCGGTTTTTTTTTTTGAAAAAAATCAAAGAAAATCTCAAATAATTTATAAAGATTTGATCTTTAAAGAATGATAAACTCTTATCTGAAAAAAAAAAGAGATTTTATGGTGAATTGAAAAGTTTGTTAATGCTAAAACAAAGAGAAGAGTTTAAAATTAGAGAATAATGAGTTTACAATTATGTTCGTATTTTGAAAATACTAAATAAACACGTGAGAATCATTTATAGTTATTTCCGAATTTATAAAAATACAAATAAAATATGAGTTGTGGAATTAAAAATAAGTTCATTTAGGATTGATATGACATTTATATAATTTCAAGTGCCATAATATAATCATGAACTCTTTTATAAATTTATTTTTTTTTCTTTCTCTCTCTCTCCTGGGACTGGGGAGCTTGGGTTTTAATTAGTTTTATAGCCTATAGATATAATATTGAGTAGTGACAGGTTTTGACCTTGAGTGCTAATCAGTGGGATCAATATTAAATAATCAAGAATCTTTACAAAAAGCATCGAGTCCCATTGGTTCCTCGGGTTGGGGAAGTGCTTTTGTCAAGCCCCCCCGCCGAGTCTCCGCGACTCCGCCCACTAATTTTTGTTTAAATGAAATTAAGTAATTATTTAATTAACCTATTGATTACAAAGGGCAACTGGATTCTCCTATGTTGTGGCTAGGTTGTATTGCACGAGCTTAGCTTAACTTTAATGACTTTATTTTATAAATTAATTTATAAATAGACGCGAGTAACAATAATATATTACTTTCCAATTTGAAGTGGAATCTTCGAAGGCAACAGCATTTTCAATTTT
>JASUUI010000161.1:0-19639 GCA_030444775.1 Atalantia buxifolia | reverse complement strand
TTGACAGATGACTTGATTATTATTTTTTGTCGGTCTGTTTATTGATTCTGTTGCTCAGTCATAGCTAGACATTGCTCATTGACCATTTTTTAGTGGCAGGCTCAAATGAGATGCTTGAACTTTTGCTTTTATCTCTTGTACTTAGTTGCTTGGATTTAGTTTTGAAAAGCAAATCAACTAACATTTAGTCAGGTGAGCTTTGCAGCAAGTTGCGATCTGACCCAAGTCATAAACCAAGTTGAGCAGAATATCCACAAAAACCATCATCTCATCCATGAAACAAAAGCAATTTTGAGAGCCAGCATTGGGGAATCCTTTACCAGACATAAGTTTTGATATTTGATATTTTGAAAGTCTTTTATTTGACATGTAAATGTAGGGATTTACTTTGTTTAACCCCTATTCGTGCTATAGGTTGACAGTATTCCATCACTAAAATGCACTTTTTCTAATCAGCCAATAGCAAGCAAATTGCCAGAATGAAAATGAGGCATAAGTTAAATGCTTTCTTGAAATGTGGTGAAATCATTTGTTTATGGTATTACTTGTCGTGGCAGAAGCATCCTCCTAAAATTATTTATAAGAAACTCTTTTTACTCTCTATGCCAGTGGAGTGGGCCTTCAAAAGAAAGGAAAAGCTGTACCTAAAGTTGTGAAAAGGAAGAGTTTGCAAGTCAAAAATGAATATATTATGTATGATATTGCCAATAGGAAGAGAGTTTGATGCAGAGGAATCCTATTCTTGAAGAATCAGGTTCTTTCTTCCACTGCAATAACTTTTGCTTCGTTGACTCTTTAAGATGTAATTTATTCATTTATATCCAATGCTAGAAGTTTTAGAGCCTTCTAAGGCACTCTTTGTTATTGGATTTTAATATTCATAAACAATAGATTGACCATCAAAAGTAGGAATATTAATGGCCATTATCTATTGATTTTAATATTTGAAAAGAGAATCCAAGGATTATGGTGTTGTGGCCAATGGCCACATATCCTTGATCTTTCTCTGCAAAATTTTCAAATGGTAAGGGCCACCATATATACCCCTGTTGAGTATTGAGGAACAAAAGTTTCAGTAAAGGCTGTTTGTACTTGAATGCTTTTTGCATAGCATTGTATCAACTAATTACAAATTGTAAAATGAAATGGGTCCCTTCTGGGAGTTCCTTTAGATCCGAAAACCGACACAGTCAGATATCTCCACCACTGAATTTAAAATATCACAAATAACCAAACGTTTAGTCTATATTTGAACTCTGTTGTACCAGCCATAAAACGTTCTTATTATCCTAAGGTAAGCAAGACCAACTATAGGAAAATGTTAAATCAACAGAGAACATTCTGACATTCTTTGTTTAATTCTATAATAAAAGAGTGAGGCCGTAAGGGAATTTTTATTCACATGTTTTAAAAATGTAGATTTGATTCTCAATGGTTCTTAAATATCAGGGTTTTCTTTTTCCTCTTATATATGTTCACACTTGTGGTGAAGCTTATCTGCACAGATTGCCTTTCAAGATTGTTTCATTTTATTACACTGTAGTCCTGCAATACAGAAGAACTAGAAATGGGGGTGGACATACAAGGAAAGCTTCAGCTGGCTCTTGGCTCTGTTAAGGATCATGCCACTATTGGCAAGGCTATGATTTACAGCTATGATGGAAAAGGCTTTTCCGACATTGAAATTGCAGTGGTGCGAGCCACTGGCCATGATGCTGGCCCCATCGATGACAAATACATGCATGAGATCCTATTCCTGGTTTCGAATTCCCCAGGGTCCATTTCTTTTCTTGCAGAAAGAATTTCTCGTCGTCTTGGAAAGACAAGAAATCGCCTTGTTTCCCTCAAGACTCTTTTGCTAATTCATCGTCTACTACGAGGAGGCAATCGTGACTTTGAGCGACAGTTACGAAACTCATATCTCTCTGGCTATCTTCAATTGACTACTTGCTGGTTCTTGAGGAATTCGGGACTTCAGTCAGTTTTCTTTGCAAGTATGCAGCATATCTAGGAAGAAAAGAATGGGATGGTTATCAACCAAGCTGGTAAGCTTGAACCTGTCATGTCCACAGATGGAGTTTTCCCAGTGTCACAGAGAGAAATCAATCGATATGGTATTTGCGTGAAACTCCTAAATGTCAGGGTTTTTCATGGATAAGGTTTTACAAACTTCACCATTTGATAGTGTGCCTTGTGTCGGTGGTTCAAGCCTGCATGATCAACTTTATCTTGAAAGCTTTAGGTGTGACATTTGTGAAGGTCTAGCAATCTTGTTGACTTGTTCTTTGGTTGACAAGCTGACAAGGCTTTAGCCTGAAACATGTAAGAGGGCTTCCCAGCGAGCTCAAGGACTTCATGATTTATACCAGAAGCTACTTAAACTTAAGATCAACCAAGAACTTGAGATACCCGTCAATTGCAAATCATCACTAGGGAACATGTTCTGGCATTAGAACAATGTGGGTTGTGCACCAGTGAGGGTCAGTAGGATGCCTGTTAAGCAAACAACTAAGGCTCAGTCCTCAGTTTTGAGTTGTCCTAACAGAATCAGCGAAATTTTAGTGACCAGACAATGAAGAGGTGAAAAGGATAACCAGAAAGAGCGGTTAGTGTGTCATCAACTCTTTTCGTACGCACTCAGAGACCAAAATAAGCAAAGGTGTGGTGTGTTGAAGATGAAGACTTCAAAATCAGGTTCACCCGTTGCTGGATTCTTGGTGACATTTCTGTTCGTCAAACACCTCCTGGATAATGTTGAATGGTAGACAGACCCGGACAAAAGACTTATACTGTTTAAACCCTTTTTGGCTTAGATGGATACAAGGAGTGCTCGCATAGATCAGAAATTTTCAGTTTAGTGATCTGTAAATTTTATAATGTATTCGATTTATTCCTTGTTTATTCGTGAAGTGACTGTGGATGTATTTAGGCAGTACAGAACTGTGATCTCAGGTAAAATGTGATGATGCAATAATGTAAAACTAATGGAGATAGATAGTAGTCAAAAGTTGTTTTAAAGAGAACTAAGTTTACTGGATGATGCAAAATCCAGGCCAAATGTGCTTCAATTTTCAAGTGACATTTCCAGAAAAATAAAGCAAACTAGATAATACAAGAACACGAGTGAAGATCGACTATAAGCACATCAGATTTCCTCATCAATATTTCATTGCCTTGCGATGTTGGCGTTGATTTTTATTCTTCATCCTCAATCTTCTATTATTTCTTCTCCACTTACATATCTCCTCTCTGCAAGCAAGTCGAAATTAGATACGCTATCATAAATCCGTTGCTTAGAAATGGACATCTGATCATTCCCACCGCATAATACCTAATGGGCGTTTCTAATTTTGTGAGTTGAAGGTTCCATTAGAGCCATTGCTTTGAACTTACTTTACCATGAGGCTCTTTACTGCTTTTGTAACACTAATTTATTTAATTTAACATAGAGCTTGATTCTCAGTAATACAAATTCATTACCTTATAAGACTCCAACAAATGAGAGGATACTTACTGGTAAGGAGATCAGAAGAACCACCATTAGTACTTGCAATGCCAGAAACACCACCAGAAGAAAATCAGGGGGAGACAAGTCAGCCAAAAATCTTAGTTATTAAGATTGACTCCATTAAGCCCAGCAAGAGTACTAGCCATCTATTTTAGGTTCATTTTCTCCCAGTCTCCAGTGTTTTGAATTTATCTTCTTAAATCATTGTGGCTGCCATTGCTTCTGCTTCAACACGTTCAACTTTATTAAAGCTGTCTGATTTCTTCATTAAAGCTATGCTCCTTTCCTCTATCCTCCTCTTCAGAGGGTAATGAGACCAGGCCCCACACTTCTTCACCTTGCAATTCAGTAGAGACCATCCGTTTGTCATCTTTGGAGAAGGAATTCAAATGAAGCCTTATCACAATGTTGGTATACTGAACCATTGAGTCATTTTGAACTACACTAGCACATACAAGTGATGACAGTATAACCCAGAAACACATAATCCCAAACAACAAAGAGATTCTAGGTTTATAATCACATCCAAACCACATAACTACAAGTCTATATCATTCTGTTGGCCATCATGGGTTCAAACTCATTTGCTTTTAAATGGAACTTCCCTGATCAGATGACTGTCAATGCAACCACAACCTATAGTCTGAAACCAGAACCTACCCTGCACACCATTAGGGAGCCGCTCTATGTTACTGAAGATCATCAGTTTTACCACTGAACCAATTAAGATTTCATTTTCCAGAGAAGCAAATACTAACTGAAGCTCTTCGGATAGTCCCCCTATATATGTAAAAGAAAATAAAAATCATTGCTCTTAACATTTAGATATGAGAAAAAGAGAGAGAGAGAGAGGTGGGGAGAAGAATGAAACAGAGAAGAGAGACCTCCGTGTAATCCTCAATTGACATGGTGCCTCAAATGCGTTAGTTGCCATAAACTGAATTCTTAATGCGTGCACATCATGCCGTCTTTTCATGTGCATTCTCATTCAATTTCCAACAATTAAAAATGCATGAAATACTGCTGGGGAAGACCAGCTTTGACTGATGGAATTCATCTGCTGGAGCAAGTACTGTTTCTGAAGTGAATGCACTCGTGGGCTTGTAAATTTACTAGATGCAGTGGAGATGGAAACTCTTGTAAGAGATTGAAGTCTCTTGTGTTAACTTCGTTAAGATGTGTTAGAGGAAGAAAAGGGTTTGAGGTTTAGGCTTTCAAAAATGTTTCACTCAGATCTAAAATCTCTAAGGAATGATATTAAACAACTGAGGGCATGGCAATTCTGGCAGATTGCAATCATTTAGATATGTTCAATTAATGAGCCAAACCTGATAATGAAGCTAATGGCAAGGATTCTCAGCAGTTATCAACTCCCAGACCAGCCAGAAGAATTCGAACTTAGAAAGAGATGTCAAATTGAAAGAAGCGATTGGAAAACTCAAAATGTTTTGCAGTTTTCCAAAAGACAATAAAGATGAAGTTGAGGTAGATGATCAGTTGGGAGGGTAGCTCTTTGTAAATTGTTCATGAGATAAAGTGTCTCTAACCTTTCCATACTTTCCCAGAATTTCTTAAGTAAACCCTCGGCTTTGAGCAGTCAAAGATAAGAACTTAGCGATTTCAACCTGGTCTTTTTTTTGCTTGACACACGTTTTAGCCTTTTGCATTTCAAGTCTTAATACGGTAAGTTCAGTGAGACATTCAACTGGAGATGGCAGTTCTTCTGGCCCAGTCTCCTTAAGACAAATATTTCATGTCTCCTGATATCTAAGAACTTGGTGATATTTGAACCAGCCATGGAGCTACGAGAGTTCTGAGAAGTCAAATTCTGAATGCTGCTTGGAAGATTTTAGGCCTTCTGCAGTTATCAGTCTCAGTACAGCAGGCTTACTGGGGACTCTCTCAGTTGCTGGGGGAACTTATTCCTGTGCTGTCTCACCCTAAATCTAACTCTGTCAATGCTCCCAGGAAGTCTTAGGAAACTTGGTAGGACTATGGCAGCCATCAGAACCACGATCTCAAGATTTCGGGCGAGGAGAGGTCTGGGGTTTCATTAAGGTGCTGGGAATCAACTGAGGTCAGAAATCTGTCTTAAGTTCAGAGCATGCTATAATGCTCAAAACCGAACAATTAGCATTCAGTGAACTTTCAGATATTCTACTACAGGAAACATGAAACATACGTGTAAATGTGAAATGTACATGCATTTCCTCAAAAGCGTTCAAGGTGCTATAGGTGCATATCCAATTCAACAAAAGGTTCTCGGGTTTTAAAGTTGGATGGTGAAATTTCGATCGATGCCAATGAAATATCTCAAGCTCATTTGAATTTCAGGCCTTGGCAAAGTGCATATCTTCTTCTCGTAGCCTTCATCAGATGAAGAAACTAAAAATTTAGAAGTCTAAACACATGCATCCCCTGAAAGGCATCAGAGCGTGATGTAACTCACTGTTTTGACAAGTCAGGGATATGCTTTCTACTGCTTCTGACCTGGTATAAAGAACGGCATGTCAGCATAGAATATATAGACCAAAACAGTGAAGAAAGCGATGTAAATCATCCTGCAGTGAGAATTTCTAAAGCAAATTGGGTATGATTTAGATTTTCAGATGCATTAATTGCGTGTACAGATTTTTCTTGAACAAGTTACAGACATCTGGGGTCCACAGCCTGCCTCGTTTGCCAGGATCTTTGATGGATTCTTGGCGAACAATACCAACCATCTCTTGTAACCCAGATCGTGTCAGTAACTATTATATGTGATTGCCAGGACATTTGTCAATGAGACACTTATTCAATTTCTGTAAACCACAACCATCTAGTATGATTTGTTCAATCTGTTATCTCCTTTGTGAACATGCAATATCAAGAAATATTGCCTTCTCTTAAATCATCAAGAATGCATCATAGCTTCTTCTGTACATTTCTGAATGTCATGTTCTTCTTCCTGAGTTTATTCAATGCCTTTTAATCTGTACTCTGCAAATGAAAGCAACCCAAAACTTTTAGAACTAGCGGAATGCCTTTGGCATAATATGCCTGGTTTCGACGCAACCCATGTAATCTTCAGTGGATGTTTCAGTTTGAAGCATTTAAACTGAAAAGTTAGAAAGGCTTCACAATCAGCTAATTCCTCAACCTCGTACATTTCATCCAGTCTTTGGCACCTCTCTGGATGTTATGAATCCTACACCAAGACCAGACCAACCATGATCACGGCTAAATTTTAATTGCTTCGAGAATTTCGTCATCAAGGCCAATAAGGACCTTTTTTGTGAATTCTGGTCTTCATAAAAGTGTCCCTAAACCACAAGGCGCCGAACTTGATCACCATCCTCTAACGGAAAAAAGTTCCTCTTGTCGCGATGTACTCCACGTTTGGCTGTTCTTCTAACATTAGGAAGAAAGCAACAGCTTCAAGTTGATTGGCAATTAAATCAAATATAGCTCTTGCAATTGTCTTGCCTATACCACAATACCCAAATTCCAGCAATATGGACATCTACCAGTCAGTGCATAATAATAATTCAACTTTTTCTGTCAAGTGATTCTCTTCAATCAAGCCATCAAGCACCGGGAGGAGACATATATTCAATTTCTTCCAGGACATCTTTGACAATTTTCTCAACAAAGTTCTGACTTCTGACCTGCAAATTAAAGAGCATTTTTATATATAATCAAAAAGAAATTGAATCATGCAGAAACATTAAACTCATCAAACTGAAGGCAACAAACAATAAGCACCAGTTACAAACTATCCCACAGACAGGAAACAAGCAATAAGTTCACTGATTAATATGAGATTTAAAGGTATGATTCTATTTTTCTGCCCACAAGTCCCAAGAGGCAGATTTTCAAATTATAAGATTCCCGATTGAAGCAATCAAGTTTATCTAAGGCAGCAAACAACTGCAAATGTGGTTACAGTTGTTTATCCAAATGCCAGCCAGATAAATTAGCCACCTGTGTCAAGCAACCCTCCACTTAAGTACCTTGGGTTTTGTCTTACTGAAGTGCTTTTCATGTTGTAGTGCTTCTCAAAACTCCCAGTTTGTTTTCTTACATCAGAGGATTCGCATGGTAGAAAACAGGCAAAACAATCTGTCCCCCTTATCTTTTGTGTCCTTCATGCAAATCTTCAAAAGTTCATCAAGCACCAAGATGAAGATGCATAGTCACTTGGACAAGTAATATTGAAATCATGAGTCTTAATTTAGTCTCAAAAGTGCAAGGAGGACTTCCCATCTCCTCTCCTGAGTTGATAATCTATGAAAGTTTCGATTTTTGCCCGGCATGGGCCGCATACAAATGACTGAGTAAAGTTGCTGCAGGAGTATGCTTCACCTCCTAGGCTGAGAAACACATCAATACTTCCATTGACAGGTTGTTAGAGCAGAAGAGAGAAGAAGGCCATGGAGACACGGAAGTGGAATGAGTTAAAGGTCGATTCTATGCTGCGTTGTGGAATTGGCTCATCATCTAATACATGGCTGTTGGTTATTTCACCGCAATCTACCAAGTAAATTTCTCTCCGTAAGCGCTCAAATTCACCCGTGAGACGTTGAACAGAATTTGTGTGGCATACCTAAAATGATGTATTTATCTAAGAAAACACCTGTCTCTAAAATTTCTCGCCTGTCATTTACCGTACTCCCGATTGCAGTACACAATTAAAACCTAAATCTATCCAAACTACTCCCCTTGATAAGCGTAACACAACCCTAATTCTCTCTCACGACTAATATATTCTTATTACATCATACAGTTTACTTCAGAGGTTAAAACCTTTAACTCGATATACTAAGCACCAGCCGAATTCGCGTGCAAACTATTCGCGATCGTTGAGAGTAAAGGCCCCATTCACTGCTCCTCAATTTTGATGCAGATTGGTAGTGGTGGTATTTGCTGCTGGCATTGAGCATTGTTGTTTGTCGGGCTCGATTGCAGTCCTCTCGTCGGTATTAGATGGGAAAACTAACCACCAATGTGAAGTGTGTTTGTATGCGTCACGAAGCCCAAGTTTCCTCTCCATGAGCTCGCTACAGCTTAACATTCTTCTCCCTCATTCTTGCTCCAATCTACGTCTGGCCCAAAATCAATGCGAATTTTTGCCAGATTTTAGTCATTCACTAATCCTCGATCTATTTACCTTTGTACATCTTGTAATTTTATATTTTATGTTCTGTTATTTGATACGTATTTATAGTTTAGAAATTAATAAAAGAATTTAAGTTTTAAGCTTTGTGTTTTAATTTTTGTATTCATTAAAAGCTTGTTAATATACAGCATGGATGTTGCAGTTATTTATCTTTTTATTATATTTCTTTTTGCAATTTTAATGAATTTTGATTTGCATTATAGTTCGTTGCTTGGTGCTTACGGTATTGCAGGTTTAGAATTTTTGTTGATTTAGGATTTTTCAGAAACTTTTATTGATACATGCCTGTAATGGTTCAATTAGGGTTAAGTAGTTTTGGTCTAAAGGAATACTTGATTTGGTAGGTTTTGAATGTTGGGAACCGAGGAGGCTCACTGTGGCCCATTCATGGTTATTTATTGGATCTTGCTCAGAGCATTATATTAAGCTCTGCTTGCCCATTGTATCATAGAGCTTTTCTTGCTGAAATGTGGACTTTTTATGTTTTTCTTTGCATAGGATTGTGATGGAGTAGATCTTGTATTATGTATTTGAAACTTGATGTAGCATCATCTATATCGACATGACCTCTTGATGAGACACTTGGTTAGAGGTTGCAGAGAGAATTTTAGAGGACTCAGGATGACTCGTCAGCTTTTAAGATTACTTGGTATTTGTAAGTATTAAGCAGAAACTTGTTCATCGATTTACCTTGTAGAATTTGGCTTTCTTGAGCTTTTTTTTTTTTTCCATTGACATGATAGGTATTGTTGAGATATATTTTATTCTGGAATTTTATGTTATTACAGTCGAATAAATTTTATATTCTCTGAGGATCATATGACTGCTTTATTATCTTCTTCTAGTTTAATTCTTTTTAGTAATCATTATCCCGAATCTACATATGTTTGTTAGTGAAGAGAATCAAATGTTGAGTTTACATGGGGCCAGATTGTGAGATTCAATAGTTTTGGTCTACGATCGTTTGAAAGTGTTTAATAAGTTTTTAGTGCGTCTGCGGAGAAGCTTGGGGGTGACTGACCTTGTAAAAGGATAGATATCCGTTGAGAGATGTGATTTTGTTAGTTGTTTATTATAGATAATTATACCGTTTAAATATTTAATTTGAAGTAATGGCACTAAGTCCTGAATTTGGTTATCCACATTCTTGACATAATAGCCATGCGTTCTTTGTGTATTTACCCCAGATAATACGTGGCATGGCTCATATCATGATACGCCCTCTTCATCTGTGGGAACTCCTCATTCATCCATAAGAAATTGGAGGCTAAGTACTACTATGAGATACATCATTAATGGAATTTTGTTATTATACGCTTTCAGTTCAAGTCCCACTTGATCGAAGTCGTTATGCTTAGGTTTAGAGCAAGACAACTTTTTGCTTCTTAGAGCAATTGTGTAAGAGAATTCTTTCACTAGGCGGTCAGTGTAAAGAATGCTTTGCTCGACAACGATCGTGTAAAGAATACTTTAACAAAGCTGGTCGTATAAAAGAATTCTTTCTTTGTAATAGTGATCGATGTAAAAATTCTTTGCTCAATAACGGTCGTGTAATTAGTTCTTTGCTGGGGCTATGGTTACCAAAAAAAAGAATTCTTCACTCAACGTGGGTGGGTATGAACCTTTATTTTCAGTAGCCCCCACAAAGAATCCATGATTTGCCATAATGGATTGTAGTTCAATGCATGCTTTATAAATTGATAGCCGTTACATTAGATGATTATAAGTGGTGTGGCCATTACAATTTTTATGATTAGTTTAAAATATATTATTATGCAACATAATCATTTTATATATTTGTTGATAAATGTTTTTGTATTTGTCTGGAGATGGAAACGAAAAGTAAGATGCGAATACTTTAAGCGAATTTCAAGCCAAGTCTTCACTAGAGCGATGGGAACATTAAAAATATTGGAGGTCTAACCATGGGCTTTTCGTTAATTCATATTCACCAACAAAATCATATTACACAATTGAAAAGTAATGTTGTCAAATTATTTGGCATAGGTCATGGGAAAAAAGAAGCTACGTGATATTCTGCCTTTAAAATTTAAATTGATGTATTATTTTGGACTGCTGAGATGTAATGGTTACAATAAGATCTTATAATATTTGATGTCATTAAAAATAGTTGCTACAAACATTATAGTATTTTTTAATAATTATATGTGTGAGAGAAGATAGTTTGTACAATATATGTGATATAACACCAATGGACATGTATGCCGAAATGCTCTTGTAAGAAAATACACAAGCTATGATCGTGTGTTTTGTGATACTGCAATGCAGTCAAGTATTTGCAATACATGACCCACGACTCTCGTAACAAACACCTGTTGCAGTTGGATATTTGCACGAGGATACCCATTTGCGGTAAAGTATTTCACTGACCTCACATTCATTCTCTGTAACTTCATAATATGAAGTAGCCATATAAGTATCGTCAGCCCTAACAGCAAGTATATTCTTCCCTTTGACTTGGGGTTTCAACTCAAAATTATTCCTTGAAACTTCCGTGAAAGCACTCTCTTGTAGCTCATTTGGAACTAAACAACTTTTGCCCATTATTGCCGTCACTATCCTGTGACTTCCATAGATGACAAGTTAATATTGTTAAATTGTGAGTTATCGATTAATAAGATAGTACATTGTGCAAACAAATTAACTATGAAACTGTATCCTCTATTATCGGAGGCCGGGGAAAACTCATATTAAAGGTGCTACATTCCCCACTTGTTGGATCACTAACTGTTATCCACAACATCATCATGAACAATAATATCTACATTTTCCCTGCATTTGGCCCCTTTCATCGTTGGTTTGTGTTTCAAGAACAAATTCGAATATTGACTGATCTTGAAGAACAAAATTATTTGGGCTTAAACCTTCACCCTAATACATAGCTCAACAAGTCCTTGGATGAAGATCCTCCGGGCAAAATCAGGCCTGGTCAACATGAGTAGGTTCACCAAATCTTTTTTTTTTTTTAGATAATGCGAAGTCTTCAGCGCTCCAACAAATTATTTCTCAGAGAAATAATCTGCATCATTATCATTCATAATGGGACGGTGACATTGATCAAATGTTTTGGGCTAACTTCATTTCAATGTTAAATTGAGAATATCAATGCAAATAACTGCAAAGGATATATATCAATTGTGCATACGTTGTAAACGAGCACCATATCCCTCTTGCCTCTGTGCCATTAAATCTATATTATTGATTTTATCCATTCCCATAAAACATAATAACACACATATTGAGAGTCATTTCCTACAATAATACAATAGTTGATTATACAGAAATACAAAATAAAATCAAACGGTATATACGAAGTGAGCTGACTATTTACTACGACTAGCGTTGTATAATTACTAGTTTACAATAATAGTTGTGTAACAGATAAAATACAACTATGGTCGATGTGATTAGAAAAATATTTATTAGCAAAAAATAATCTTTGTAATAACGAGAATGCTAGATATCCTCATACTCCCCATATCTTTCAAATTTACCGCGAGTCTGTATGAAATTCGCTCATTTTACGACAAGATCGTGTAAGTTGTAAGAATACATATTCAGGTAAATGATGAGAATAATATTTCTTAACTAAAGAAATATTTTCTTACCTTTGATGAATGAGATCTCCTAACGATTCCGATGCATTTACATATATGCACAATTATATTATGTGTAAATAAATACATTACCCGATAATGATCGTGTATTATTAAATATACGACTATAGTCGATAATGAAGTAAAAAGATATAACAATAAAAAATATATTTTGCATCAATAGAATAGTAGTGTGTCATAATAATTTGGAATCTTTTACGCATTTGCGGGACTACGTAAGTATAAATCAGTATATACACGTAAAAAGTGGTCATGTATAGTGCGGAAACGATATTTTATTAATGACTTTGAAGAATTTTATAGTGTAGTTATAAAATCCATTAAATAACGGTCATATGATGCAAAATGCAATGAAAATGTAGGTCCCAGTTGTATTTATCACAAACCGACAAAACCCTAAAAATATATAATGTCAGCAAATGAATAAATAACACAAAATATAGTAAATTCTATTGCTTATTCATGAGATAGATAATGCCCCAAATTTGCAAACTAAGACACCAAATTGCATTATTTATTCGTAGGTGATTTTGAGTGTGGAGTAGGTTTTTATTGTGGAGTTAAAAGGAGTGAAGTAAAGAAAGGTATTGGAGGTGAGTTGTGTGTTTTATATTTTCTTTAGAATATTTTAGACAATATGCCACATAGAAAGGTATATCTGAATGAATTTTCCAGAAGCATGGGGTATATTTAACTAAATGCTTTATATCTTTAAAGCATCTTTAGTAAAAACCCCGACATTGAATGTAGCTAAAAGAAATTAAAAAATTATAAAGTAATAAAAATATAATATAAACTAAATTAATTTATACAACTAAATTTAAGTATTGAAAAGGTAAAAACTCTTTTAATTTTTTTATATATATTTAACCTATTTTCCAAGTTTTCAAATAAGATTTTACTATGTCCTCATTAGCAAACATATTAAAAAAATTAGAGGCATTTATTTTTTTGACATAATTATTTAATTAATTTCAATCAATAAAGCTAAGTCGATAATTTTAGTTAATGAAATTTATTAAATTTACTAATTTATTAAGTTAATTTTTAACTTTTAATTAATCTAAAAGTCTTGAGGATATCATTAAAAGATATTCAAAATATCTTCATCTAATTAGTAATTTTTATTCTTAACTAAATAAATTAAATAATATTATTATCCGCTCTATATAACTATAATAATATCACACACACACACATACTATAAACATCATATACCATAATAAAAGAATGATTAACATATACTAATTAAAAATATTAAAGAATTATATTTAATCAAAATATGATTTCTATATTATGATAATATATTATCTGTATTATACTCTTTGAGATGTTTGTTATTTATTTCATATTTATAATTTATGAAGGCGCCATAAATAAAAATAATAATTTTCAAGAATTTTAAATTGAGAGAAATAAAATTAATATTTAATTTTAGCAATTTAAATAAAAAAAAATAACATATTATTTAGATGGGCATTTTAACTATTCAAAAATTAAACTAATTCAAATTTATTGATTGAATAAAATAAGCCAACTTATTCTATTAATCAAAATATATTATATAATAATGTAAATCTCATCTCTCTATAATTTTCATTTATCTTAGACATCTTTTAAGCAAATGCGATTTAAAAAGTTATTTATTAAATGAATTATAAAATAAATACGGTTTAAAGAGTTAAAAATTGCTCTTTTAAACATAGCGTTAAGTGTATCTATATAAAAAAAAAACGTCCGCATTAAATAAATTATATATATATATATATAAAATACACATCATTAACATTCAGAATTTAGGGATTTAAGTTGATTCTCTTATTACTTGACTAATTTATGAGAATTACTATCCTCATTTGTCACTAAAACAGAATGATTGTTTGATGACTATTCAAGTAATTCAATCCCAATATATTTTAAGTGTCACCAAAATATTCTAATTGAAAAAATATTGTCGTTATTATTAGAAAAAAGTAAGAATAATGATAAAAGCTATAAATTCTTATACTTTTTTACAAACTAATATAATACAATTTAATAGAAGTTAAATAACTATTAGCTCACATATTTATTTTTCTTATTTTATATTTTTATTCAATTAAATAATTTTAACCTCATCAGTTTATGTATTATCTTTTTTCAAAGAGTAATGATCTAATAAATATATACTTATCTTAGCGTGAGCAGCTATATATCATGTGCGTTAATTTGATTTCAATATTATTATTGTGCCATGTCGTGGTGGCACTAATGCTTACTGCATCATTTTCCGTAATTAGAATAAAGTGGCATTGGTAAGTTATACTTTTATTTTTATTTATCTATTTATTTGAAAAATAAAACTATTACAGCCATATCAGGTTCACTATCAAATTACAAAAATCCCGTGCTAAACGATTGGCAAAGCCAACAGTGTGTGAGGAGGAAAATCATGCATTTGAATGTCAATATAGTATACTTCTAATCAATATGCTACGCAAAATTCGGAGCTCCATTGGAGGTGCCCACTCAGCTCTGTCAACCTCAATCATTCCTTTTATTTATGCATTTTTTTTTTATTTCTGTAAATTTTCTTTTGCATTACAAATTAAATCGGAAGATATTGAAAAGCAGATGAGCATTACTTCAATTTCATATGGAATAATTAAGAATATATATAGACAATTGAAATGTTTAATGGTTCACATGCTATCTCCTGGAAAAATTAACTGATAGAACATTGTTCATTTGTGCTCATCATCACCAAATAAATCAGATTAATAAAAGAAATAATGTAACATAAAAAAATTACTCATAATTAGAAAATTCAGTACTCAAATTAGTGCCATTCTGAGTTCAGGAATTAATTATTGATAATGTTAACATATGCATTCTAATACAACTAGAGGTCAGGATCTATGAACAAAGATTAGGCCAGTTCATAGTTAAAATCATCGTTGCCAGAAGATCGTCAATTCCCATATGAACATGATGGGGCTACTGTTGCCAAGTAGCTGCGGCTGCAGCTGAACCAGAGCCTGTACGGTGCCCATATTCATTGCTTATCTGCTTTCCTCAGCTGTACCGTGGGAATTATGCATTATTTGAAAATTCCTCTGCAGCTTCGGCCAATGCGCCTCACTGGTGCGGCTATTTATTATCAGCCTGAGATTCTAGAGCAACTGCAGTACCTCCTTCGAAACCGCTGATGGGACGACAGAAAGGGCTGGCCATGTGGTGACGTCATTGCGCTGCCCAGTAATACCCTATCCTCAAAGCAAAAGAAATACCCATTCCTCTCTGCAAAATAATCAGAAACCCATTCGCAAGCACATTCAGCTGAATTTAATGCTGGCGATTAAAGGGCAGCAATTACCTGGCAGATGTCGCATGAAGGAAGCGAAGCGGAGAATGATGACGAGGAGGAGGATGCAGCAGCATTAATGTTTGAGGAATGAGACACCCTTTGAGTACTTACAGGACAGCTTATTAGCTGTATGAACTTTGGCATCACACAGTTGCTTTGCACAATACAGCCTCATCAGCACAACACAGTGCCTCTGCCCTCTGCCTTCTCGCAGCCCCTCACATGCTCTTCATGTTAATTGGTAACTAGTAAAATGCTTGAAACTTAAATATGTTGTAGCACATTTATTCCGTGAGGGCTCCCTCTGCTCTCTTTATAGTGTCCTGAAGCCAAAACTATAAGTATCAGAGACAAAAATATCAGTACCGGCATAAGCATAAACTTGATGTGTCTGAAGGAATTTTAAGTTAGTGGATCATTGTCAGTCACTTATATCAAATATATAAGCAGATCTAGCTATTGGTAGATAACATCGTATCACTTCATGTTTTAGGTGTGTCCCGGTTCATTGATGAAATTTACAGGCTGTCCATGTTATTGTGCTTGCATCATTGCAGATTGTGGATTGAGACAAGTGCAATGAAAGCAATCTTTTTATTTCTTTGCCTTCTTTACTGCCAACGAATCTTCTCCCTCTATCATTGTTTCTGGACACGGTGATTGTAAGCACTCAACACTCAAATAGATACAAAATAACAGAGTTAAACAAAATTTTGTAAGGAAATCTTTTTGAGTGTATTCAATGTTCATGGCATTTATTTCCTGGCATCTCTAAAACCTCATGAATATTAGCATAATTAGGTTAAGGTCACTATTGATAGGCATATTTCCCCTCAACACAGGGAAGATTCAAATTTAACCTAATTTGTACCATGTGTTATGTAGATGAGGAAACATTAGCGTCGTTCACTTCAACTGTCAGTTAGGATACCTAGTGTCCCTTCAATACGTACATAGCCCCAACAACGTGGCTTTAGGTTCATTCTCCGATAGGGGTTACTTATTCTATTATTAAGTCGCTATAAGAATGCCCATTGTTGCACTATCAGATTGCGGTAAACAAATATAGGCAATAAACACGATTTATCCTTCATAAAACATAGATTATCCAACAATATATGAAAAAGGATCAATTTTAGATTACTCTAAAATGACAATTTTCAAATTATTCTCAATTATTGTAAATCTCTATTTACTCTCTATTTTTATTGTAACCTTTTTATATTTTAAATAAAATAAATTAATATTATGATAATTTTAAGATATTACAAAATTATAACTTCACGTGAGAATAATCAATTTACCCATAAAAGAGATTGTCCAGCCGACTTTCTGAGCGTTGGCATGGCAAATCCACAAGGCAATTGCTGATGTTGTTATTCGTGGGCAGGACTACCCAGAGCCAGCGTAGCATTCACTAAGGTAGAAGTCAAAACCCCATTGGCCCATAACATTGTTATAATTTTGCTACCCTCTAGTTGGTTCTTTTGTCAGGCTAGACATTAAATTGCAGATAGGGTGCCAAAATCTGCCCATCCCTTTCCAAGCCAAGTCTGCTTTTTGGGCTGCCCAAAGTAATTAAATCACCCATACTAGTATATATATTATAAAAATTTATTTATTAATTTGTAGCTACAAATGGACAGCGTGTGCAAAAATTTGAGATACATACCAGAATATCATATTATTCATATAATTAATAATATTATAATATGTGTATTTATTTGAAATAATGCATTAAATATAAGTGATGGTTGTATTTAATTTAATGGCTGGCACATGTATTTATCATTTAATTGGTGTAATGTCTCAAGATGTATTATAAATTTACTCCCCTAGTGTGATATGAGGTGCTGAGGAAACTTTATACGTGACTGTTACTCCCACAAACCCACATAACTCCCTTAGGGACAAACCAGATCAAAGGTCTCAGAAGGAATGTTCTATTTATGTCCTAGTGACGTGGCATCTAATCCTTAGATAATAAGTAAATTTATGCAGCATTACATGAATTAAGATGAAGATAAGTTGGAAAATGTTAATTATGAGAATATTTATCCTTGTGTTTACGTTTTAATTTCAATTATTTATAACAAAATGGATATTATTCTACCTGGTCATCTAAGGCATCTCGCATAGTAGGCCCATGTAGTCATTCTCATTGGCCCAAAAGCCCAAACTCCTGATCACTCTGGACCTTTCATCTCGACTTTGCCAGTTTGCGTAGGAATTCCTGTAGCCCGACCCCAAAATTTTAACACAAAAAGTCAAAAGGTCCACCCCAACATACTAGTTCACAACTCAGTCACTTATCAAATATTCAACAAATCAAAAATATAAATACAACAATATCAAATCGTACTTGGATTGTGAGTCTAGACATTTAAAATTGGTAGATTTTTTTTTTTTAGACTAAGTCAATAGGAACAACCAAATAGTAAGTTTTTTGCTAATTCATAATTAATTATAATTTATAGTTCTTACCAAAGTATGTAAAAAATTTTGTGATTCAAGAGCTACACAAGTTGTATTGATTGTATCAGTATGGCACTTAACAAAACCCCAAATAATACTCTTATTATATAAATATTACAGCAAAATGTAGTCAAATTCTTACTATTTATTTTTAAAGAAACAGTTTGAGATATACTAAAAGGAAAAACCTTGTGAGTCCTCTGACCAATATCAAATTTGAAAATATTAAAGCCTTTCATGAAAGAAGAATCAAATGTAATGAAACAGGACGAAAAATGAGTGTTATGTTCCATTCGACAAGGTGCTGAAATCTCCCTCTCCTTAGCTGATAGATAATCACTACACACACCCCCATCATTGTTTGAAAAATATCATTGCAAATTACACATACTAGGAACGACACGGCGATATGCAGCGCGACAGTAACAAAAACAGGTAAGAACCCACTTGAGCATGGGGGAGCCTCTAGAGCATGTAAGGAAACCTGTTCCTGTGAGCTCAACTTTCCCACCGCATCAAACAGAGACAGCAGAAACTTCCCATTTTATCCCCACACAGCTCCATCTCCATCTCAACATAAGAATTCAAGAACCGCTTCACAAACCCTTATAAATAACACATTTCATCACCACCCCACTCAAAGTGTCATCACAAATACTTGGTGAGTGTCAGTATCTATCTAGCCCAGCTCTCTACCAACAAGCATTAAATATAATAATACATCAAGCACAAAACCCAAAGGAAGAAATGAAATAGCAACAACAAACTGACCACTTCAATGTTAATTTGCTGCCAATGCCATAATATAATATTGGCATGTCTTGATGGCTCATCAAATGGCTCTCTGCTGGCGCCCTTCGCTGATCATCGAGGAGTCTGTTATCCGATCTCTGGACAGAACGTTTGGCAGACCCCTTCCGGGTACTAGGCAAATCCCATTTAGGCTCGAGAGGACGAGACCATGGCGCTATCTCCGTTAGAAGTAGACTGAGAAGAGAGCACCCGGAGAGATCAGCCATAATGCTGGATGTGCCAGGGTTGAAGGACGAGCTGAAGATTGAAGTTATGGAGAATCGGAGTGCTGCGGTAGGCCGGAAGAGGAGCAGGAGGAGGAAGGGTGATCACTGGCACAGAGTGGGAGATCCTGTGGCAGGATTTTGGGAGGCAGTTCAGGGTGCCCGAGACTGTGTGGTTGGATTCTGTCCAGGCTAAACATGAAAATGGTGCTCACTTTGTCATGAAACGAAGCTGTCCTTACAACCAGATCAAAGGTCGGGTTATCCCAGCATCGCGGGCGGAGGAGGACCAGACCGGCCAAGCTGGGACGAGGCTAGGCAAAGGCTAACAGAGGTTTTTGCCTGCGATTGGGTTTATGTCAATTGTGGTGTGGAGGGTAAGGGTGGTTTCTGCAATGTTGAGCTAACTTTGTTTTGGACTTTTTGTTGTATCATCATTTTCGTTTGATGCAAAATCTGCTGTCTTGTAATAAGTTTAATGCACAACAAGCAATGCGT
>JASUUI010000160.1:0-94088 GCA_030444775.1 Atalantia buxifolia | reverse complement strand
TGCCATGTATTGGGTTGAATTTGACTATTGAATTCATCCAGAATGGGATTCCATCCTCACTGTTTGAATAGAGCTTAAAATATCTAACCGCTGCTGATCGCGCATGATGATCCCACCAACCTTTGCTGGGACTCAAAACCAAAGAATAAGGATTTCCGCAACGGTTTGTCGAAGTTCTCGATTGGGTTTTATAAAGCATTGGCTGCCATGGTCATCCGCTGGCAAATAATCCTAAGATATTGTATTCGACATTCCATCTAAATTCCACTCATGCACTAAGATGCATTATACCATTGATTTAACGTGACCTGGTCTATTATCTCTTCCATGGTTGGACCGTGGACTTTACAATGGTCGGGAGTGCAATTCCCAATGAATTTTATTGACTTTTGAAGTCGGTTCTTTCAAAAAAGGCTTCTATATCCGGCAGAGCTATGAGGATTGGTCTTGTGCTAGCATCGCAATCCCGCTTTGACGAGCACCACCTTCTGAGCAACTGGGGCTTGGGAAAAGTGTAGAAATATGACCATCTGGGAGAATCGAGTAGAGAAGATGCTTTATTCTATCGAAGTTGTTCTTTAATCCTTTTGAAGCAAAATCTGATTATTCAACAAGCTTCATCATGTTTCAAACCCTCAAAAGGTTTGAAAATGCGCTCTTGAGCTTTTATCGTAATCCGACTACGGAATAAGTTTTGACAAAACAGCAGAAACAACGGCCGACTTCGGGATTTGGCCTTATCCTAATCCTAATCAATCGCTTTCTATCGATGGGGATTAGCATATGGGGTTATTCTGATAATGCTATCTAAATCATTGCGGTCTTTATGAATTTTGTAAGTAGGCTTTAATCCCACAGGTGGTTCACCATGGTCAATGGATACACTCTAAGAGGTGGATGCTCAGATTATGGTTTTATTATCAATAAAGGTTCCATTCGAATTTTTCTTTCTTGGGCAATAATAGGATTGTATTTTTAAAGTGATAAGAAATGTTATTTTTAAAAGCATACATTTCAAACCAATCAAAAAATAAATGCGGGACTTTGTGAAATTTCACAAATTCATAATAATCTTCAGTATTTTTCTTTTTGGTTTAAGAAATGTTTAAAAACCAAAGTCTTTTTTTCTTATTAATGTCTCGTAAAAAATTTTGTTTTATCAAGTCCAAATTCTTTTTTCAGACATTTATTACATTCTCCCGAATCCCAAATAAATGTGAGAAGCTCTGAGAGAAGGTTCCTTCTCTTTCCTCGTTTTGTTCCCGTTTGACGACTAGTGGTAAATTGGGTGTGGTGGTATAGTCAATGTGTAGAATGTATGAAGAACTAGGTATATCCGAAGTGGAAAACCTAGGGTCGACTTGTTGAAAAGGGAGATTTATAATCGAAGGAATTTTGTAAATTTTCTTTCTGAGTGAGTGAAACACTAGCATTAGAATCTTTATCGGAGAACCTAGTAAGATGTAGATCTCTCTAATGAAAGTTTGACTTTTACTATCTAACATTGAGTCAATACATTTGTAACCTCGTATTTGGCTCAAGATGTTTAGGCATTGGTCTTATAGTGGCCCTTCAAGAATCCATTCATCGGGAAGGCTTGACATCTTTCCATTGAAGCTTGAATAACAATGTTTGTTGAAAGTTGTCACTTGCGCAGGGCAGTCTCATCTTCTTTCGACTGAATTTACGCCGCGTATTAAACGCCGAGATCATGGCTTTGTATGATATTTGAAAATTAACGCAACCTAATGATCCTTCTAACATGTGATAGTTATGAGTTTTGATCAAAATCATGCTTTAAAATATTTTATCTTTTAATGAAACCGTTATGTTTGGATAATAAATAAAAGAAATTGGTCCTTTACAGAGACTAGATTCAATACTACCGAGTAAGGAATCATCAAAGGAGATTTAACCTCCCATCTCCGAGGACAAGAAGAATCATGTTTTAACTTTTTAGTTAAGGGTTTTATGCCTACTTGGATTAAACCTATGTGACATAATTAAAATTCTTTTCTTTAACTTTTAATGACTTTTCCAGAACAACGATGAATTGTTTCAAATGGCTTTGAAAGGGTGATATCTCTTCTTCGTTTTATTACACAATCGGCCTTAAAATCAAGTTTTTTCATTTTATAAATTTTATCTTTAAAACTTTCAAATCCCAATTATCAATTGCTTTATTAAAATCTTCAATAATAAATTTTTCAATTCACTATGTTCTTTGATACACTAGTCTTCCTACAAGCTAGAGAAAGATGATGTTCTACGGCAGAGAATCCATGTTGTTAAAATTTAATCGAATCCCCATGGATGTCTACAGTATGGTTTTACCTCTAAACTGATCCCCCCGTCCCAGGAAGTGGACTTACTACCAAGAAAATTCAACACACAATAAAGAAAACAATTTTCGAAATCCGACCCCGATTCTTTACAAATATATTAAGCACTATCTTCCCCCTTGGCTCGATACCAATAGGGAAAGAAATTCCAAAATTTAAGATTGCCTTTTATAATGATAAACAAATAAACTTACCGAGCGAGGTACGCGGGCGTTGTCCATCCGATCGAGTTAACTCACTTTCAATTTTAATGATTCGCCCTTACCTCGCACGCTGTCAAATTTTGTCAATTTTAATTATTTTCAAACACCTAATTATTGGTACTTTAGCAATCTTTTTTTACCACAAAGGTTCAAACAAAAATATTAGATCCGATCCCGAACCAATATTTAGATTGAATGGGGAGAAGAGAAGATACAAATGACAGAGAGATCCCTCTTTGCTTAGAGGAACGACACTTTTATGAAAGCGATCCGATATGGAAGATCAGATCGCCTAACATGCATAAAGCTTTAAATAAATTGCATAAAAGTAAAGTGCATAAATTTAAATTGCTTTAAAATAAATTACGAAATTTAAAGTATAAAAGTAAATTGCGAAATTTAAACGAAAGTAAATTCTGAAATTTAAATAATGCATTTAACTTTAAAATTATTACGAACTGAAATGAAAATTACATAAGCTTTAAAGTATTTACATTTATTTCTTTAAGTCTGATGAATTTTCAAGAGATTACAAGTGAGATTCGAAAAATTAAAACAAGAACTTAAAATCCAATGATCTAAAATTCCTTGAATACTTAAAAACTTTTTGTCTCGAAAAAAAAAAAAAAAAAGAGAAAAGAAGAGGAAAATCACAAGACATGAAAATAATTCCTCAAGTCTTGATCCTCATTTCCAGGAGAGAGAGAGATAGAGAGAGACAAGAGAAGGAAATCAGAGAATGCCGACTAAGTCTTCTATCATTCTTATATACAAAATTTTAAACCGTAGCTCAAATTGTTCTTTGGGCAGTCAAGAAGCGTTTTTAAATGGTGACCAGAAGCTAGACGCTTACTGCCTTATATCAAGAAATACAAATACAAAATACAAAATACAAAATACAAATACAAAATCGTAGAGACATAGGTGCTTCACTGTGTCCAGACCACCCAAATAAAAATTTTTTTTTTTTTTTTTTTTTTTTTTTTTAAGTAAATAACTTATTTACATTGCTTTACTAGAGACAATAATCCTCGCAAAATGCCTTCTTCATTGTCGCCTCCAAGAGAGACGACGTCTGCATTCTTCATCATCAAATAGCCAGCTTTGATCACCTTGATCGGGAGGCAAGAAGTTGTCCATGACTTTGAAATACTTTCTTCGCTTTGGCACCGCAAGAAGAGATTGGGCTTTTGACTTTTTGGGTGAGGGAAGGCTCTAACGCCTTTAATAGTCGGGCAAGAACCTTTGGGTGCAGCCGCTTTGGATTAGATTGTCATTCAATTTAGTTGCGCCATCAAATTTGTTCCACCATTTAACTTTGAAATGTTCTTTGAAGGATTAATTGGGAGTCATGAAAGTAATGACATTCGAGGTTCCACATCCATACCAAGGAGAAGAAATTTTGTACAAAAAATGGGAAGGAAATCTTTTTCTCGTGACTCAAGGGAGTTAGAATGGGCTTTAAAAAGATTTAAACATTGGATGGCATTTGGAGTTAGGATATTCTGTGTTTGGCTAAAATAGTTCCACCACCGCTGGAAACCAATTTTGGGTGCTTTGTACTCAGTTATTTTCAATTAAAGAAAATAATCGTGAGTGAGATTTTTTAGGGGTTTTGAATAAAGAATGTGTTAAACTAGTGTTGTTGATAATCCCAAATAGAATAGTCAAACAACGTGGCGTATACATTTGAAAATCATGAATCTTTTTTCGACGGAGATGGTCATTCCACTCTTCGGGGCTCAAGACTTTAAAATGGTAGCAAGGAATAGGTGTGTTCTTATGGGTTTCACCGAGAAAAATGCTTAAATTTGATTGACCTGGCTTCAAGAATGGGGATTCATAGAAGGCTTGAGTTTTGTTAAACCCATGGTTTAAAACCATCCAGTGGGGAAACTTGAAATTGTTTAAATGGTCGAATGGTAAAATCCATCTTCCACTAAAATGTTTTAAGTAGGTTTTATCAAACCAATCCGAGGTTTTCTTTTGAAAGCTTTGATTGGAAAGAACAACTGAGGATGAACTTTCACTGTAAAGAACAACTTGGAAGGGGTTTTGTAGTAATTTCAAAATGTTTTTCTTTCGAGAAATTCCGCTTTCAGAAAACTTTCAGAACAAAAATCGTGGAATTAAATGGATTTTACCCATTCATTTACCCGATCCTCTTAGGCAAGGGCTTTTAACTTTTGATTCATCATCTTCAATCAGGCGATCCAAGATCCGATCGGTGATTTACTGATGATAATAATTTTCTTTGGTGCGTGAAGAAAGCTTTGGAAGGTGTCCGGGACACAGTGGTCTGGTGGATCCCTTTCCTTATCTTTGTCTTTTTTGGGAGGCATTATCCTGCTTGAAGAAACTCAAGAAAATCAGGGAGTGAATTTGTATCGCTTTAATAAATTCAATATCAAAATCAAAAACACTAAAATACTACATCTAGCAAAAATTAGTTAAGCAATATTTCAACGTTTTTCAAGATAAAGCGCCGTTTTACAATCAATTCTTAGTAAAATTTTTATTTAATAAATCACTTTGAAATTTTGAAATGCATAGAACAATAGATAAAATCTCTTTTTTTTAATAGAATAGTTTTTTCCGACATTCATTCCACACCACAGAAACATATCGTACTATTTGTTCTTTATTATTCTCAACTTGTTTTAATATTCCACCATAACCTAAGTCCTGATGCATCAGTCTCAACAATTTCAGTAATAATGGGATTAGCAAGAAATAAACATGGAATATCTTTAACAATGTCTTTTATTTGTTTTACTACTTTAGTATGATTTTCCATGCAATGCGGGTTCTTTTTTTAATCTATCATGTAATGGCTTTGCTATCCTGTCGAGTTAAAGAAATCGAACATAATTCAAGCTTCCTAAAAATCTTTGCAATTGGGTTTTACAAGAATTTTATTGAAATTTATTAAAGGAAAGCAAAGGACCTTTCAATTGGAGTGATAGTTCCTTTTGAGATATAATGCCAAGAAATCGGATTTTACCGAATAGAAATTTTTGAACTAGAAATGGCTAGGCCTCGCTTTCTAGTTGCAAAATAAAGTCTTTAAATGTTTAAAATGTTGATCTATTGACCGGGAAAATCAATACATCATCAATATAAACAATGCAAAAATCAGTGAAAGGATTATAAATGTCATTCATAATTTTTGAAATTCAAGGTGCATTTTTCAAACCAAAGGCATTACATCGTCCATTCATATTGGCCAAATGGAACAAAGAAGCAGAATGTAACTACTTTTATGAATTTGAATTTGCTAAAATCCCTGACTTCATGTCAAATTTGAAAATATGAATGCAGAGGGAGTTTTGAGTAAATCTTTTTATTGTGTACGGGATACCTAATCCATTTTAATGCTTTATCGAGGGTTTGTAATTTATTACTAGTCTTGGTGTTCCTCTTTCTATTTCGTAATTTTTATTGACATAAAAGCTGCACAAGACCAATGGGATCTTGATTTAACAATAAGTCCTTTGTTTTCCAAATCTTAATTTCTTCTTTACAATGTTTTTCCAATTCCATATTCATTTGAATAGGCAGCTTTGGTATTTGTTTTTCATCAAAAGAATTTTCATATGGCAAATCTACCAAGTGTTGTTTTCTGCTCCAAAAGCAAATGGTAAATCAAGACATATTTTTTTTCATTAATGCTGAATTTTAAATTTTTTTTGTATAAAATCATTTTTTTTAATTGATTTTCTATTCTTTGTAGGTTTAAATCTTTTGTAAACAGTTAGATTAGTCTGTTTTGATTTCCAGACATTTATTTGATTACGAATGTGAATTTCAGTTTATAATATTTAAATTTCTTGTTTTAAAGTTTTCTTAAAGGAAATTTTAATTTGGTTTTTCCCGCTTTTAAAAGATATATCATTATAATTTACAAAAGATGTGAGTTATAAGATTTATAAAAGGTGTTCCCAATATAACAACAATATGGATGTCATTTGTTAGAAAATGGAAGTTTTAAATTCGAAACCAATCGCTAATAAATGATGCTTCTACTTTAAAATGAATGTTCAATTTTGAATTATCAATTGCGTAAAGTTTTTCTTTTTTTTTTCTTTAAATTATCCGAACAAAAATTTCTTTAATACAATTTAAATCTACCAAAGGTCAAATAAAAGTAAATGGTATCAATTTCAAGTTCTTTGAAAAGACTAAGGTAATTTTTATTAAATATTTTCTTGTGGTAATTTGATTTAAGACAAAAAGAAAATCATTGGGTACATTCAATGTTTTCAAGTTGTAAATCAATTTCTTTTTCATTTATCCGAATCCTGATTCTTTTATCAATCTATTTTCAATTGTTTTTGTAATAAGTCAATAGTTTCTAATCATTTTTTGTTTTTCTTTAACTCTTTAATTTCGAAGCTTAATTTCTTTTAATCTCTCTTCAAGATCCGGAATATTGTAGAACTCCGCTTTCTTTTTTACTTTTTTATCCAAGATTTGAGTCAAATCATATATTTTTTTCTTTATTATTCTTTTGAGCTTTCATTTTATCTCCTACCTCTAAAGTTTTTAAAAGTTTATCAAGATATTCTTTTAAGTGTAGATAGATCATAAATGTTTAACCAATTCAAGAAAGTTTCTGATCTTTTAGTTAAAACATTGATTTTCTTTAAGCAAGGACTCGATTGGTTTGAGTCGCATCATTATCGGAATTAGTTAGAATCGAAATAACCAACTCGTCAACTGTGTTGGAAAATGTTTTTTGAAAATGTTTCTTCATCAAGGCCAAGCTCGCGGAGCTTTTATTCATTCTGCCGTAACTCTCAAAGCCAGGCTTTCATCCCGCATTTAAAACATGGCTTTTCGTTAAAAAATGAGTTTTGTTCTGCTTGAAATTTCGGTTAGAAAATTGTTTTTATAATGCTTACGCCTTGTAAAAGGTTCTCTAAACTTTTGGAAAGATTTTCATGGCCTTTGACTTGTAATGCTTCGTAAGGTTTCGTGAGAACACTTACCATTGTCTGGAAGTAGGTTTTAAAGGGTCATAGTTGAATTTGTTTGCGTAAACTACCTAATTCTTGCTTAGACTTTCCCATTTAAGCGCTTTCTCGTAATTTCAAGTCTTCACATATTTTTAAACCTTCTTATTGACAAAATCGCATGTCTTCAATACAGTGAGCTCATCGTAAGCGAATACTGCGTATCATATAAGGCTTAATGGAATTTCTAACTTTTCTCCTAATATGGCAGTAAACCAAGGAATTTCTCCTTCCAAGCTATATTTCACATCATCCCAAGAAAAGTCCGGGAAAGAACGTAGTTTTGTAGCGTTTTGACTACTAAGTTTTACATCTTAAATGGTAGTTTCAAGATTTTTATCTCTCGGCATGGTAGGTCACTCTACGAATGAAGGACATAATAAAATCAAGGTGGCACTCGCATTTGAATTTGACTATCAATTCATCCACCGGGGATTCCATCCTCATCCTTCAACAGAGTTTAAAATATCTAATTGCTGCTGATCAAAGCACATGATCCCACCAACCTTTATGACGTGAAACTGAAATAAGGATTTCGCAACGGCTTTGCTAAGTTCATTGGGTTTTATAAGCATTAGCGCCACGGTCATTTGTTGCAATAATCCTAAGATATTGTATTCGCATATTCCATCTAAATTCCACTCATGTACTAAGATGCATTATACCAGGATTGATTTAACGCACTTGGTCTATTATCTATGGTTAGATCTCGTGGACTTTTAAATGGTCGGGAGTGCCAATTCCAAACAATTTTATTGACTTTTGAAGTCGGTTCTTCTTTAAAGGCTTCTATATCCCAAGAGGCTATGAGGGATCGATTCGTTCTAAGACGCAATCCCGCTGATCGAAAGACTATCGAGCAACTGGGCTTTAAATAGAAAGTAAGAGAGGATGCATCTTGTGAGAATCGAAAGTAGAGAGAAAGATGCTTTCCTCTATTCTATCAAGTTGTTCTTTAATAGCTAAGCAAAATCTGATTTTGATTCTTCAACAAGCTTCCGACTACGTTTCAAACCCAAAGGTTTGAAAATAGTTTTTCAGCTTTTTATCGTAATCCGATTTTGTTAAATAGGCTTTGATAAAACAAGAGAAATGAGCTTATGGTTGACTTTGATTTGGTCTTCTATCCTAATTAATCAAAAAGTTTCCTATCGATTTAGGATTAGCATTATGGTTATTCTCATGGATAATGCTATCCAAACTGCTTCGGGTCTTTATGAATTTTATAAGAGGCTTTAATCCTAATAAAGTGGTTCACCATGGTCAATGGATACACCCCAAGAGGTGGATGCTCGATTCTATGGTTTTATTATCGGCTTAAAAGTGTTCCATTCGAATTTTTCTAACAAAGATTGGATTTGAATCTTTAAAGTGGATAAGAAATGTTATTTTTAAAAGTATACATTTCAAAACCAATCAAAAAAATAAAATGTGGACTTTATGTAAATTTACAAATTCATAATAATCTTCTTGTATTTTTCTTCTTTTGGTTTAAGAATTTCTTTATTAATGTCCGAGCAAAAATCTTTGATGCCAGTGGTTTTATCAAGTCCAAATTTTTCAAGAATACAATTACATTCTCTCAGAATCTTAAAATGCTGGGAGTAAGCCCATGAGTATACTCCTTCTTCCTCGTTTTGTTCTTTGACTCCACTAGTGTAAATTGGGGCGTGGCACACTAGTGGTATAGTCAATGTAATGTGGAAGGAAGAACTAGGTATATCCGGGCGGAAAACCTAGGTCAGACCTTCTTTATTGAAAAGTGGAAGATTTATAACTGCAAGGAATTTTTGTAAATTTTTCTTTCTAGTGAGGAAACACTAGCATTAAGTCTTTATCTGAGAACCTGTAAGATGCATCTCCCGAATGAAAGTTTAACTTACCATCTCGAATACCGAGTCACATTTGTAACTCGACAGGCTCAAGATGTTGGTGTTGTCTGAAAGCAGTATTCTTCAAGAATCCATTCATCTTAAGGTTGACATCTTTCCATTGAATAGGCTTTTGGAATAATAAAGGTTTGCTGAAAGGTCGTCTGCAAGAGAAGAGTCTCATCTCTTTTTGACTGAATTTATGCTGCGTATTAAACGCTCGAGATCATGGCTTTGTATGATATTTTGAAAATTAATGAACCGTGAATGATCCTCTAACATGTGATAGTTATGAGTTTTATCCTGTAAAATCATGCTTTAAAAATATTTTTATCTTTTAACGAACCGTTATGTTGGATAACAAAAAGAAATTGGTCCTTTACAGACTAGATTCAATACTACTGAGTAAGGAATCATCAAAGGAGATGAACCTCCCATCTCTCCGAGGACAGCAAGAATCAAGTTGTTTAATCCTTCTTTAGTTGGTTTTATGCCTACTTTGGATTAAAACCTATGTGGACATAATTAAAATTCTTTTCTTTAACTTTAATGACTTTTCCTAGAACAAATGAATTGTTCAAATGGCTTCAGCTGGTATCTCTTTCTTCTGTCTTTATTACAATCACTCTTTAAAAATCAAGTTTTTCATTTTATAAATTTTATCTTTAAACTTTCTAAGAAATCCCAATTATCAATTGCTTTATTAAAATCTCAATAATAAATTTTCCCCGAATTCACCATGCTTCTTTGATACACTAGTCTTCTTGAAGAAGAGCTAGAGAAAGACGATGTTCTATGAAGCAGAGAAGTCCATGTTGTTAAAATTCTTTAATCGAATCCTGGATGTCTACGGTGTATGGTTTTACGAAACTGGATCCCCGTCCTCTAAAGTGACTTACTACCAGTAAAAAATTCAACACACACAAAGAAAACAATTTTGGAAATCAGACAACCCAGTTCTTACCTCTTATATTACACTATCTTCCCTTGGCTCCATACCAATAGGAAAAGCGAAATTCCATTAAAGCCTTTATATGATAACCGTATTTTACGATGAGCTACCTATGGTGAACTTGTCGGTTCATCCAATAAAGAAGGTTTAAAGATATGTCAAGATTCACTGAAATCTGGATCCGACTTAACTAATATTTAGATTGAATGGGGAGAAAGAAGATACAAATGTACATGTAGATCCGGTCTTTGCTTCGAGAACGATGCACTTTCATGCAGCAGATCTGATATGGAAGATCAGATCGCTAACATGCATAAAGCTTTAAATAAATTGCATAAAGTAAAATGCATAAATTTAAATTGCTTTAAAATAAATTACTTGAAATTTAAAGTGGCATAAAAGTAAATTGCAAATTTAAATTCTTTAAATAAATTATGGAAATTTAAATACGCATGAACTTTAAAATTATTACAGGCTTTGAAATGAAAATTACATAAGCTTTAAAGTATTTACATTTATTTCTTTAAGTCGCAAATTTTTAGAGATTACAAGTGAGATTCCGTAAAAATTCAAAACAAGAACTTAACCAATGATCGAAAATTCCTTGAATTAAAAACTTCTTTTGTCTCTTGGAAAAAAAAAAAAAAAAAGAGAAAAGGAAAAATCACAAGACAGGAAAATAATTCCTTGAAGTCTTGATCCTCATTTCCCAGGGAGAGAGAGATGAGAGAGAAGTAGAGAAAGGGGAAAGGAAAGAATGCGAGTCTAAGTCTTCGGTCATTCTTATATACAAAATTTTGAGACTGTTCACCGTAATGGCGGGCTTTTAAACGTGAATAGCGTTTGGAAAATGGCACCGTTGTTTTGGGTGCTTAATCGAAGAAATACAAAATACAAAATAAAAATACAAAATACAAATACAAAATCGGGAAGAGACATGCACTCACTCAGGTCCAGGACCACCCTAAATAAAACATTTTTTTTTTAACTTTTTTTTTTTTTTTTTTTTTAAGAAATAACTTATTTATACGTTTTATAGAGACACAATCCGCAAATATCTTCATTGTCGCACCATGGAGATGATCGGTTCGTATTCTTCATCACTGAAAGCTTGAATACGGTTCTGGATCATGGGAGGCAAGTCGCCCCATAACTTTGAAATACTCTTCTCTCGCTGCACCGCAAAGAGATCGGCTTTGGATTTCGTAGGAAGGCTCGTTCTAACGCCTTTAATAGTCGCGAGACCTTTCGCGTAAAGTTCGGCTGGGATTAGGTGTGGTCGATTTAGTCTCGCTTCATCAAATTTGTTCCACCATTTAACTTGAAAGTTCTTTCATGATTAATCGGGAGTCATGAAAGTGTGGTATCCGAGGTTCCACATCCATACCCATGAAGAAATTGGTACAAAAACAGAAAAGTGGGGGAAATCTTTTCTCCTATCTTTATGTTTGTAATGGGCTTTAAAAAAGGTTTAAACATTGGATGGCATTTGGAGTTAGGATATTCGGTGTTTGGGGTCAAAATAGTTCCACCACACTTGGAACCACTTTTAAGGCTTTGCACGGTTATTTTGGGAATTAAAGAAAATAACCTATACATTTGAAAATCAAGTGAATCTTTTTGATCACGTGGAGATGGTCATTCCACTCTTGGGCTCAAGACTTTAAAATGGTAGCAAAGTGAATAGGCAGTTCTTTATGGGTTTCACCGAAAAGAAATGTTTAAATTTGATCGATTTGGCTTCAAGAATAGATTCATTCAGGCTTCATGTTTTGTTAAACTCCCATGGTTTAAAACCATCCAAGGGGGAAAAACTTTTGAAATTGTTTGAAATGGGTCGAATGGTAAAATCCATCTTCCACAGCAAAATGTTTTGAAGTAGGTTTTATCAAACCAATCCGAGGTTTTCTTTGAAAGCTTTGATTGTGAAAGAACAACGGGAGATGAACTTTCACCAAAGAAAACTTTTTATAAGAGAAACTTAGGGTTTTGTAGTACTTTTAGAAACAGTTTTTCTTTTCGAGAAATTTGGCTTTGTTAAAACTTTGTAAAGTAAAAATCGTGGAATTAAATGGATTTTACCCATTCATTTACCCGATCCCGAGAGGTTTTAACTTCGATTCATCATCTTCAATCAGGTCTATCCAAGATCCGACGGCATGGCTGATGATAATAATTTTTCTTCAGGGAAGAGGCCTCGAAGGTGTTCCTGGGACACGGATCTTCCCTTTCCTTTATCTTTTGTCTTTTCGGGAGGCATTATCTGCTTTTGAAGAAACTCTCTCGGTTAGAAAATCAGGAGTGAATTTGTATCGCCTTTAATAAATTCAATATCAAAATCAAAAACACTCAAAATAGCTTGCCATCTAGCAAAAATTTGTTTTGAAGCAATATTTTGAACGCCTTTTTCCAAGACATGTTTTTGTCATGCTTTTACAATCAATTTAGTAAAAATTTTTGATTTAATAAATCACTTTGAAATTTTGAAATGCATAGAACAATAGATAAAATCTTTTTAATAGTAGAATAGTTTTTCTGACATTCATTCCAATGGGCAGAAACATATTGTACTACTTGTTCTTTATTATTCTCAACTTGTTTTAATATTCCACCATAACCTAAGTCTGATGCATCAGTCTCAACAATTTTAGGTAATGGGATTAGCAAGAAATAAACATGGAATATCTTTAACAATGTCTTTTATTTGTTTTACGACTTTAGTATGATTTTCTGACCATGCAACAGGGTTCTTTTTTAATCTATCATGTAATGGTTTTGCTATCCTGTTGATGTTAGGGCAAAATCAAGAACATAATTCAAGCTTCCTAAAAATCTTTTGCAATTGGGTTTTGTCAAGAATTTTATCAGGAAATTTATTAAAGCAAAGCGGACCTTTCAATTGGAGTGATAGTTCCCTTTGAGATATAATGGCCAAGAAATCGGATTTTAGTCTGGAATAAGGAAATTTTTGAACTAGAAATGGCTAGGCCTGCCTTTCTAGTTGCTGAAATGAAAGTTTTTAAATGTTTAAAATGTTGATCTATTGACCGGGAAAATCAATACATCATCAACATAAACAATGCAAAAAATCAAGAAAGGATTATAAATGTCATTCATAATTTTTTGAAATTGGAAGCGCATTTTTCAAACCAAAGGCATTACCGTCCATTCATATTGGCCAAATGGAACAAGAAAGCGCTTTTGTAACTGATTTGAATTGCCAAAATCCTCGACTTCATGTCAAATTTTGAAAATACGAATGCAGAGCGGAGTTTTGAGAAATCTTTTTATTAGGTAATGGATACCTAATCCATTTTAATGCTTTATCAGGGTTTGTAATTTATTACTAGTCTTGGTGTTCCTCTTCTATTTCGTAATTTTTATTGACATAAAAGCAGACAAGACCACGGGATCTTGATTTAACAATAAGTCCTTTGTTTCAAATCTTTAATTTCTTCTTTACAATGTTTTTCCAATTCCATATTCATTTGAATAAAGGAGTTTTAAGCAGATTTTGTTTTTCATCAAAAGAATTTTCATATGGCAAATCTACCAAGTGTTGTTTTCTGCTCCAAAAAGCATTGGTAAATCAAAGACATATTTTCTTTTTCGATTAATGCTTTGAATTCAGAAATTTTTCTTTTGTATAAAATCATTTTTTAATTGATTTTCATTCTTTGTAGGTTTAAATTTTTGTAAACAAAGTTGATTAATTGCTTTGATTTTAGAGGGACATTTATTTGGTTTTGATGAACGAATTTGCTTTTTAATATTTAAATTTCTGTTTTAGGCTTTTCTATGAAAAGGAAATTTAATTTGGTTTTTCCGCTTTAAAAGATATGCCTATTATAATTTACAGATAGGAGTTATAAGATTTATAAAAGGTGTTCTAATATAACAAACATGATTGATGTCATTTGTTAAAAATGTAGTTTTAAATTGAACCACCGCACAATGATGCTTCTACTTTAGAATGAATGTTCAATTTTGAATTATTACGGCAGAAAGCTTTTCTTTGTTCTTCTTTATATTTATCCTGAACAAAATTTCTTTAATACAATTTAAATCGCACTAGTTGTCAAATACTGCGCAGACAGATTACCTCCCAAAGTTCTTTGGAAAAGACTAAAGTAATTTTATTAAACATTTTCTTGTGGTAATTTGATTAAGACAAAAAGAAAATCATTGGGTATAGATTCAATGTTTTCGTTGTAAATCAATTTTTTTTCACCATCCAATTTGATTTCTTGTCGGTTGTTCAATTATTTTTGTAAAAAGTCAATAATTTCTTCAATCATTTTTTGTTTTTCTTTTAATTTGATCTCGAAGCATCTTCCTTTTAATCTTTTCAATGACTGAATATTAGAATCGCTTTTTTTGTTTTCTTTATCCAAGATTGAAGTCAAATCATAAGTTTTTCTTTTATTATTGGTTTTTTTATCAGCCTTCTAAGGATTTTAAAAGTTTATCAAGATATTCTTTTTGTAAGGTAGGATCAAATGTGTTTAACCAACTCAAGAAAAAGTTTGATCTTTAGTCAAAACATTGATTTTCTTAAGTAGCATTCTCGACGGGCCAGCCAATCATCAATCAGTTACGATCGTGGTCAACTAACTCATCAATCATGATTCATCATCTCCATTACTTACACTTGAATGTAAGACTTAATACAATGTGCTATTTTTAAAAATGCTTTTCATCAAGGCCGTTCATGAGTTCTCTGCTCATTCTACAAAACTTTGCAAACATGGCCTTTCATTCCACATTTAAAAACATGGGCTTTTCAAGTCAAATGCTTGTTGCTTGAAATCTTTCTTTTAGAAAATTGAATGTGTTTCCTTGTAAAAGGTTCTCTAAACTTTGGAAAGACGTTTCTATGGCCTTTGACTTTGTAATGCTTGTAAGGTTTCAGAACACTTAACATAATACCTGAAGTGAAGTTTTAAAGGGGTCATGGGGCTGAGTTGTTTACATATGCAACTACCTATTTCATAAATTTTCTAAGCTCATTTAAGTCGCCGTAATTCAGTCGTGTCTTGACATATCTTTTAAACCTTTCTTATTGACAAAACGACAAGTTCACCATGTGAGCTCATCGTAAGAATACGGCCATCAGGCGAATTTCTAACTTTCTCTGTTAGCGCAAAGAATTTCTCCCTCCAAGTTATATGATTTGCAATTTCCCTAAGAAAAAGTCGCAAAGAATGAGTTTTGCCTTGGAGCTCACTGTTTTCACATCTAGCATACAAAGATTTTTATTTGAGGCGAGGTATGGTCACCTATGGAATGCTAGGATATGTCGTCAACTGGCACTGGTGGCGACCGCATCTTGAATTGGACTATTGAATTCATCCGCACGGGATTCCATCCAATCTGCTTCAGAAGCTTAAACATATTGACCGTGCCGCAGACATGATCCCACCAACCTTTGTTGACTCGTAAAACCATCAGAATAATACTTGATTTCGCAGTGGTGGTTCCCTATTGGGTTTATAAGCCGCCATGGTCACACCGTTGCAATCCAAGATATTGTATTCAGACATTCCATCTAAATTCCACTTCATAGACTAAGATGCATTATACCTGGATTGATTTAATGTACTGGGTCTATTATCTATGGTTAGATCTCGTGACTTTGCGGGAGTGCCAATTCCCAATGAATTTTATTGACTTTTTGTTGGTTCTTTCTTTAAAGGCTTGATATCCAAGAGGCTATAGAGGATTGATCTTGTTCTAGATATAACGTAACTTCACATTGAAAATATCGGGAGCAACTGGCTGTAAATAAGAGTGTAAGAGTGACGATCTTAGAGAATCGAGGAGAGAAGACTTCTATTCTATCAAGTTGTTCTTTAATAGCTTTAGCAAAATCTGATTTGATTCTCAATGTTTTCCGACTATGCTTCTAACCCTAAAAGGTTTGAAAATGTTCTTTGAAGCTTTTTATCGTAATCCGATTTTGTTGAAATAAGCTGACAAAACAGAGAAACATGCTACGGTTGACTTTTGATTTGGTCTTCATCCTAATTAATCAAGTTTCTATCGTAGATAGATTAGCATTATTGGTTATTCCTCATGGATAATGCTATCTAAACTGCTTTCTGGTCTTTATGAATTTTATAAGCGAGGCTTTAATCTTAATAAAAGTTCACCATGGTCAACGGATAACTCCCAAGAGGTGGATGCTCGTGATTCTATGTTTATCATCGTCAAAAGGTTCCATTCTGAATTTTCTTCCTAACAAGAATAGGATTTGAATCTTTGCGGATAAGAAATGTTATTTTTAAAGTATACATATCAAAACCAATCAAAAATAAAATGGGACTTATGTAAATTTACAAATTCATAATAAACTTTCTTGTATTTTTTTCTTGGTTTTAAATGTTTAAAAACCAAAGTCTTTTTTTCTTTATTATGTCCGAAAAAAGTCTTTATGCAAAAGGGTTTTATCAAGTCCAAATTCTTTTTCAAGAACATTTATTACATTCTCCTCAGAATCGTAAAAACGTGGGAGTAGTGTTTCCGGGAGAAGGTTCCTTCTCTTCCTGCCTGTTCCCGCGACTTACTCAGGTAAATCGTATGAAAGTACACCAGTGGTATAGTCAATGTATCGGGAAGGAAGAACTAGGTATATCCGAAGTAAAACCTAGTCAACTTCTTTTATATGTCAGAAAAGCTGGAGATTATAATCAAGGAATTTTTGTAAATTTTCTTCTAAATGAGGAAACACTAGCATTAGAATCTTTATCGCAGAACCTAAAGATGTAGATCTCCAATGAAAGTTTGACTTACCATCTTGGAATATTGAGTCACATTCTCAGAATTCCTGTATTTGGCTCAAGATGCAGATTGCATACCGGAACAATGCTCCTTCAAGAATCCATTCATTTTGTGAAGGTTGACATCTTTCCATTGAATAGGTTTTGGAATAATAAGTTTGTTGAGAAAGGTCGGCCTAGAGAAGAGTTTCATCTCTTTTTCGATGAATTTACGTTGCGACAAAATCGAGATCATGGCTTTGTATGATATTTTTTGAAAATTAATGCAACCTAATGTATCCCTCTAACACGTGATGATAGCATGAGTTTTGATCCGTCCAAAATCATGCTTTTTAAAATATTTTTATTCTTTTAATGAAACCAAGTATGTTTGGATAATGCCAAAAGAAATTGGTCCTTTAGCAGATCTAGATTCAACACATCACCGGTAAGAATCATCAAAGAGACAACCTCCCATCTTCCGAGTCAGCAAAAGATCAAGTGTGTTTAACTTCTTCAGTTAAGGTTTTATGCCTACTTGGATTAAACCTATGTGGACATAATTAAAATTCTTTTCTTTTTAACTTTTTTAATGACTTTTCCGATAAAATGATGAATTGTTTCAAATGGCTTTGAAAGGGTGATATCTCTTTCTTCCTCTTTTATTACACAATCGCCTTAAAAATCAAGTTTTTTCATTTTATAAATTTTATCTTTAGAAACTTTCAAGAAATCCCAATTATCAATTGCTTTATTAAAATCTTCAATAATAAATTCTTCTGAATTCACTATGTTCTTTTGATACACTAGTCTTTCTAAGAAGAGCTAGAAAAGATGATGTTCTTGAAGTAGAGTCCATGTTGTTAAAATTCTTTAATCAATCCCATGGATGTCTACGATTTTTAGACTAAACTATCCCCGAATAGCTGATTCTTACTACTAAGAAAATTCAACACACACAAAGAAAACAATTTTGGAAATCGACAAAGGCGCATCCTTTTCCTATACCTCTATATTACACTATTTGTCAAAAAGAATCTTGGCTCGATTTCAAAATTGTTTTCTTTTGTGTGTTGAATTTTTACTGGCAAGTAAGTCCCGCTTTAGGACAGGATCCGTTGAAGGTAAACCATACCCTAGACATCCACATAGATTCGATTAAAGAATTTTAACAACATGGACTTCTACTTCATAGAACATCATCTTTCTCAGCTTCTTCTTCCGAATAGACTAAATGGTATCAAAGAACATAGTGAATTCAAGAATTTATTATCAAGATTTTAATAAAGCAATTGATAATTGGGATTTACCAAAGTTTCTAAAGATAAAATTTATAAAATGAAAAACTTGATTTTTTAAAGACCATCAGTAATAAAGATGTAAGAAAGAGATATCACCCTTTCAAAGCCATTTGAAACAATTCATCCGTTTACTTTAAAAGTCATTAAAAAGTTAAAAGAAAAGAATTTTAATTATGTCCACATAGGTTTAATCCAAGTAGGCATAAACCCTTAACTAAAGAAGGATTAAACACTTCACCTCACGTCCTCCCCGTGACGGGAGGTTCATCTCCTTTGATGATTCCTTACTCAAGATTGGAATTCAGTCTCCGTAGTGACCAATTTCTTTTGATCAATATCCAAACATAACGGTTTCATTAAAAGATAAAATATTTTAAAAAGCATGATTTTACGTATCAAAACTCATAACTATCACATGTTAGAAGGATCTGTCCTATGCATTAATTTTCAAAATATCATACAAAGCTATGATCTCAAATATAATACGCAAACATAAATTCCAAAAAAAAGACGATGAGACTTTTCTTGCATCGACCTTTCCAAAGCAAACACCGTTATTCCAAAACCTATTCAATGGAAAGATGTCAACCTTCCCGATGAATGGATTCTGAAGAGCCACTGCCTCCGACAATACCAAAACATTCTTCGAGCCAAATACGAGTTACAAAATGACTCAAGATTCGATGGTAAAGTCAAACTTTCATTCGAGATCTACATCTTCTAGATTCTCCGATAAAGAATCTAATACTAGTGTTTCCTCACTGGAAAGAAAATTTACAAAATTCCTTTCCGCTATAAATTCCCTTTTCAACCTATAAAGAGTCACCAGTTTTCCACTTCTGACATACCTATACCTTTCCATACATTCTCGTTGATTATACCACTAAACCTTCACCCAATTTACACTAGTCAGTCAACAGAACAAACACAGTAAGAGAAGGAACCTTCCCTCCACTTTCCCACATTTTCTGAGCTACGAAAATGTAATAAATGTTCTTGAAAAGAATTTGAACTTGATAAAACCCTTGCATAAAGACTTTATTCAGATAATTAATAAAGAAAAAGACTTTGTTTTTTAAACATTTCTAAACCAAAGAAGAAAATACAAGAAGATTATTATGAATTTTGTAAATTTACATAAAGTCCACATTTTATTTTTTTGATTGGTTCGAAATGTATGCTTTTAAAAAACATTTATCCCTTTAAAGATTCAACCCTATTACTATTAGAAAGAAAATTCTGAATGGAACTTTTCACAAGAGCATTAAAAACCATAGAATCTGAGCATCCACCTCTTAGAGTATATCCATCACCATGGTGAACCACCTATCAGATTAAAGCCTCACCTTATAAAAATTCATAAAACACTGTTTAAACGATTGATAGATTATCCAACAATAACTTCAGAATGCTAATCTAAATATAGACAGAAAACAATTAATCAGGATAAGACCAAATCCAAAAGTCAACCATAATCAAGTTTCTCCTGTTTTCATCAAACCTATTCCAACAAAATCGATTCTCGATAAAGCTCAAAGAACCTATTTTCAAACCTTTTCGTGCCAAACATAGTCAAGCTTGTTCAAGAATCAAAATCGATTTTGCAAAGTTATTAAAGAACAACTTGATGAATAAGATCCTCTCCTACTCAATTCTCTAAAGATGCATCCTCTCTTCTTACTCCTATTTCTAAAGCCCGATTGCACCGATAAGGCTCAATCGCTGTGATTGCAAAGATTAGAACAGATCAATCCTCTATAGCCTCTTCTTCTGACATGTAGCCTTTAAAGAATAACCAACTTCAAAAGTCAATAAAATTCATCGGGAATTAGACTTAACCACTAAAAGTCCACCATCTAACCATGATAATAGACCAAGTGCATTAAATCAATCCCAGATAATGCATCTTCCGCCTACGAAAGGGAATTTGGGATGAATGTCTCGAATACAATATCTTAGGATTATTGCAACAAAATGACCATGGCAAATGCCAATGCTTATAAAACCCAATCGAACTTCTCGACAAAGCCATTGCGTAAATCCTTACTGCACGGTTTTACGTCAACTAAAAGGTTAAGGGATCATCTTCTCTACCAATCAACAAAGAATTAGATATTTTAAACTCTATTCAAACAGATGATGATGGAATCCCCATTCTGATGAATTCAATAGTCCAATTCAAGATGCAGTCGCCACCTTGATTTTGACTATATCCTTCATTTCATAGGTGACCCTTCTCACCTCAGAGATAAAAATGCTGAGCTTCTATATAACCTAAGATGTAGAAAACTTAGTGAATTCCAAAACTACAAAACTACATTCTTTACTGTGACTTTTCTTAGGGATGATAAATCATAACTTGAAGGAGAAATTCCTTGCAGGTTTACCTACCCTATTAGGGAGAAAAAGTTAGAAATTCCATTAAAGCTTTATATGATAACCGTATTCTTACGATGAGCCACCTATGGTGAACTTGTCAGTTTTGTCAATAAAGAAGGTTTAAAGATATGTCAAGACTTGAAATTACAGAAACGACTTAAATGGGAGCTTAGAAAGTCTAAGCAAGAATTAGGTAGTTTCTAAAAAACTAACTATGACCCCTTTAAAACCTCTACTCAAAGATTGTAATGGTAAGTGTCTACGAAACCTTACAAGAAACATTACAAGTCCAAAGGCCATAGAAAATCTTTTCCAAAAGTTTGGAGAACCTTTTACAAGAAACCTTCAAAGCCTTATAAAAACAATTTTCTAAAAGAAAGATTTCAAGCCCAAACAAAAAGCTCATTTTAACTTCAAAGAAGCCACATGTTTTAAATGTGGAATGAAAGGCCACACTGCAAAGTTCTGTAGAATGAACAAAAAGCTCCACGAGCTTGGCCTGATGAAGAAACATTTTCAAAAATAGCCTCTTTATTGATAGAGTCTTCTGACTCTGAGTCTTCCATGACGGGAGATGATGAATCCTTACAGATTGACGAGTTAGTTGACTCTGATTCTGTAACTGATTCCAGTAATGATTCTGACTCAAGCCAATCAGAATCTTACTTAAAGAAAATCAATGTTTTGACTAAAGATCAAGAAACTTTTCTTGAATTGGTTAAACACATTTCTGATCCTACCTTACAAAAAGAATATCTTGATAAACTTTTAAAAACTTTAGAGGTAGGAGATAAAGCAGAAACATCAAAAGTTCCAATAATAAAGAAAATACCATGATTTGACTCAAATCTTTATAAAAAGAAAACAAAAAGAAAATAGCTTCCTAATATTCTAGATCTTCTTTAAAAGAGATTAAAGAAATTAAACTCGAAATTAAAGAATTAAAAGAAAACAAAAATGATTTAGAAACTATTCAACTTCTATTACAAAAACAATTAGAAGACAATTTGGATAAAGAATCAAGTTCGATAGAAAAAGAAATTGATTTACAACTTGAAAACATTGGAATCTGTACCCAATGATTTTCTTTTGTTCTTAAATCAAATTACCACAAGAAAATATTTAATAAAAATTACCTTAGTCTTTTCCAAAGAACTTGAAATTTCCATACCATTGCCCTATTTGACATCGGAGCGATTTAAATTGTATTAAAGAAATTTGTCCAGATAAATATAAAGAAAGAACAAAAGAAAAGCTTTCTGTCGCCAATAATTCAAAATTGAACATTCATTCTAAAGTAGAAGCATCAAGTATTAGGTTTGAATTTAAAACTACTTTTTCCTAACAAATGACATCCATCACGTTGTTATATTGGGAACACCTTTATAAATCTTATAACTCCCTATACCGTAAATTATAAATGGTATATCTTTTAAAAGCGAAAACCAAATTAAAAGTTTCCTTTCATAGAAAAGCCTAAAACAAGAAATTTAAATATTATAAAAGCAAATTCCGTTCATCAAAACCAAATAAATGTCCTACTAAAATCAAAACATGCTAATCTAACCTGTTTACAAAAAGATTTAAACCTCCTGCCAGAATAGAAAATCAATTAAAAATAATTTTTATACAAAGAAAATTTCTGAATTCAGAGTATTAATCAAAAAGAAATATAGGATTTACCAACTGCTTTTGGAACAAAAACAACACTTGGTAGATTTGCCATATGAAAATTCTTTTGATGAAAACAAATACCCACTAAAGCTCGCCCTATTCAAATGAATATGGGAATTGAAAACATTGTAAAAGAAGAAATTAAAGATTTGGAAACAAAGGACTTATTGTTAAATCAAGATCCCTATGGTCTTGTGCCGCTTATGTCAATAAAAATTAAATAGAAAGAGGGACACAAGACTAGTAATAAATTACAAACCCCAATAAAGATTAAATGGATTAGGTATCCCATACCTAATAAAAAGATTTACTCCAAAACTCCACTCGCATTCATATTTTCAAAATTTGACATGAAGTCGTGATTGCAAATTCAAACACACCAAAAGACCGTTACAAAACCAGCCACTTCAAATTCCATTTGGCCAATATGAATGACAGTAATGCCTTTTGATAGGCAATATAGGGAAGATCTGAGTTGTCTGATCGATGGCAAATTCAAATTCACTTAAAAGATCGCGCCACTGTTCCATTTGGCCAATATGAATGGATTGTGCACGCCTTGGCTAAATGCACCAGAATTTCAAAGAATTATGAATGACATTTATAGTCTCTTCATTGATTTTTGCATTGTTTATATTGATGATGGTTGATTTTTCCCAGTCAATAGATCAACATTTTAAACATTTAAAAGACCTTTCTTATTTCGCACCATAGCTATTTCTGTCTAAAATTTCCTCTATTCCAGACTAAAACTGATTTCTTGCCATTATATCTCAAAGGGGACTGATCACCCAATTGAAATATGTCCTTGCTTTTCACTGATAAATTTCATTAAAATTCTGACAAAACTCCAATTGCAAGATTTTTAGGAAGCTTGAAGCATGTTCTTGATTTCGCCCCAACATCAATATAAATAGCAAAACCATTACATGATAGATTAAAAAGAACCCTGTTGCATGGTCAGAAATCATACTAAAGTCGTAAAACAAATAAAGATATTGTTAAAGATATTCATGTTTGTTTCTGCTAATCCCATTACCTAAAAATTGTTGAGACCGGATGTATCAGACCAGTTGGCAGGAACATGCAAACAAGCTGAGAATAATAAAGAACAAGTAGTACAATATGTTTTCGCCCATTGAATGAATGTCAGAAAACTATTCTAATATTAAAAAAGAGATTTTATTCATTGTTCTATGCATTTCAAATCGCGATTTATTAAATCGCGCTTTTACTACACTCGATTAGCAGCAAAACATGCCTGAAAAGACGTTCGCTTCAAAACAAATTCTTTGTTAGATGGCAAGTTATTTTGAGTGTTTTTGATTTTGATATTGTTTTTATTAAAGGCGATTAGTTCACCCCCTGATTTTCTAACCAGAGAGTTTTCTTCAAACAGATAATGCTCTCCCAAAAGACAAAAGATAAAGGGAAAAGGATCCTCAAAGACCCTAGTCCAGACACTAAAGCCACTTCTTAAAGAAAATTATTGTCGTCAAATATGCCGAGCATCAGATCTTGACGATACTGGAAGATGATGAACAAGAAGCAAAGCTCCTGCTCAGATCAGGTAATGAATGTAAAACCATTTGTTTCCCGGATGCATTTGTTTCGCCAAAGTTTCGATGTTAAATTTTCTCGGAAGAGCTCCGCAAGAATATAAACTCTTTCACAAAAGCGTTTTTCTTGCGAAAAGTTCATCTTTCCAGACTGTTCTCCTTCACAATCGCGCTAAAAGAAAATCGGATTGGCTTGATATAACATTTCCAAAACATTTAACCGTGGAAGATGGATTTGCTTCGCGCTTGACCATTTCAAACACTTCAAAGCCTGGATGTAAAAGGTTTTTTTAAACCATGGGATTTAACAAATGTTTTCTATGAATTCCATTTGAAGTTACTGAGTCAGTCAATTTAAACATTTTTCTCAGTGAAACCCATAAAATAACCTGCCTATTCCACTGCTACCATTTGAAAATCAAGGGAATCTTTTTGATTGCGGAGATGGTCATTCCAATTTCTTGGGCTCAAGACTTTAAAATGGTAGCAAAGGAATAGGCAGTTCTCAGGTTTCACTGAAAGAATGGCGAATTGACCGACTAATGGCTTTACATCAGATTCATAAGGCCATGGGTTATAAACTTACATGAAACCATCCGCAGTGAAACTTCAAATTGTTTCAAATGGCCGAATGGGTAAAATCCATCTTCCACCTAAAATGTTTCTTGGGAAGTAGGTTTTATCAAACCAATCCGAGGTTTCAAAGCTTTGATCAGGAAAAGAATAATCGAGATGAACTTTCACCAGAAAGAACAACTTTTTGTGAAGAGGGTTTTGTAGTACTTTTTAGAAATGCTTTTTGAGAAATCGGTCTTTGTGGGAAATCCTTGTAGAAATGAAAGCAAAAATCGGGGAATTAAATGGATTTTACCATTCATTTACCCTGATCCTGAGAGGCAAAGTGCTTAACTCTTGATTCATCATCTTTCAATTGTGTCGTATCCAAGATCTGACGCATGGTCGATGATAATAATTTTTCAGTGGTGAAGAGGCTGGGCGCCGTCGCATTGGCCGTGTCTGGAGATCCTCTTTATCTTTGTCTTTGTGTATTATTCCTAGCTTTCTAAGAATCCTTCGTTAGAAAATCGTGGAGTGAATTTGTATCGCCTTTTAATAAAATAATATCAAAATCAAAAACAGACTAAAATAGTTTGCCATCTAGCAAAATTTGGTTAAGCAATATTTTGAACGCTTTTCTCCAAGACATGAGCTGGCCGCTTACAATCGTTCTAGTAAAAATTTTTGATTTAATAAATCACTTTGAAATTTGAAATGCATAGAACAATAGATAAAATCTCTTTTTTAATAGTAGAATAGTTTTTCTCTCGACATTCATTCCAATGGGGCGTAAAACATATTGTACTACTTGTTCTTTATTATTCTCAACTTTAATATTCCACCATAACCTAAGTCCATGCATCGTCTCAACAATTTTAGGTAATGGGATTAGCAAGAAATAAACATGGAATATCTTAACAATGTCTTTTATTTGTTTTACGACTTTAGTATGATTTTCTCATCATGTAACAGTGGTTCTTTTTTAATCATCATGTGTAATGGTTTTGCTATTCTCTGATGTGAAATCAAGAACATAATCAAGCTTCCTAAAATTAATGGTTTTGTCAAGAATTTTATCGAAATTTATCAAGAAAGCAAAAGTGGACCCTTTCAATTGGGATATAGTTTTCAGATATAATGGCCAGAAATCGGATTTTAGTTCGAATAGGGAAATTTTTTGAACTAGAAATGGCTAGGCACAGCACTACAGTTGCAAATAGAAAGTCTTTAAATGTTTAAAATGTTGATCTATTGACTGGAAAAAATCAATACATCATCAATATAAACAATGCAAAATCAAAGGGATTATAAATGTCATTCATAATTCTTGAAATTCAAGGTGCATTTTTCAAACCAAAGGCATCGGCCCACTATATTGGCCAAATGGAACAAAGGAAAGCGCTTGTAACTGTCCTTTTGCAGGAATTTGAATTTGCCAAAGCGACTTCATGTCAAATTTGGAAATCGACAACTCGGGATTTTTACCTATATTACATTATCAGCATTAATGGGTCCTTCAAATTGGCCAAATGGAACAAGGAAAGCGGGGCTTTGTAAATCTGCCTTAGTGGTGAATTTGAATTTGCCAAAACTCACTCATGTCAAATTTCAAAATACAATTGTAGTAGCTGAGTTTTTTGAGTAAATCTTTTTATTGTGTAATGGGATACCTAATAATCCATTTTAATGTTTATTGAGGGTTTGTAATTTATTACTAGTCTTGGTGTTCTCTTTTCAGATTTTTATTGACATAAAAGCGGCACAAGACCATGGGATCTTGATTTAACAATAAGTCCTTTGTTTTCCAAATCTTTAATTTCTTCTTTACAATGTTTTTCCAATTCCATATTCATTTGAATAGGGCGAGCTTTGGGATTTTGTTTTTCATCAAAAGAATTTTCATATGGCAAATCTACCAAGTGTTGTTTTCTGCTCCAAAAAGTAAACAGAATCAAGACATATTTCTTTTTCGATTAACGCTTGAATTCAGAAATTTTTCTTGTATAAATCATTTTTTAATTGATTTTCTATTCTTTGTAGGTTTAAATTTTTGTAAACAGTTAGATTAAATTGCTTTGATTTTAGTAGACATTTATTTGGTTTTTTTGACTGAATGTAAATTTGCTTTTATAATATTTAAATTTCTTTTTTTACGTTTTTCTACGAAAGGAAATTTTATTTTGGTTTTTCCCGCTTTGAGAGATATACCATTATAATTTACAAGATAGAGTTATAAGATTTATAAAAGGTGTTCCCAATATAAAACATGATGGATGTCATTTGTTAGAAAAATGTAGTTTTAAATTCGAAACCACTGCAATACAGACGCCACTACTTAAAACTAATGTTCAATTTGAATTATTACGCAGACTTTTCTTTTGTTCTTTCTTTATATTTATCCTGAACAAAATTTCTTTAATACAATTTAAATCGGCACACACTCAAAAAAGGCAATGGTATCAATTTCGATTCTTTGAAAAGACTAAAGTAATTTTTATTAAATATTTTCTTGTGGTAATTTGATTTAAGACAAAAAGAAAATCATTGGGTACAGATTCAATGTTTTCAAGTTGTAAATCAATTTTTCACCATCTCAACTTACTCTTATCGACTGTTTCTAATTGTTTTTGTAATGGTTGAATAGTTTCTAATCATTTTTTTAGTTTTTTAATTCTTTAATTTCGAGTTTAATTTCTTTAATCTCTTCAAGATCCGAATATTAGGAATCGTTTTCTTTTTTGTTTTCTTTTATCCAAGATTCGAGTCAAATCATAAGTATTTTTCTTTATTATTGGAATTTTGATGTTTCGCTATCTCCTACCTCTAAAGTTTTTAAAAGTTTATCAAGATATTCTTTTTGTAAGTGTAGATCGTAAATGTGTTAACCAATCCAGAAAAGTTTCGATCTTTAGTCAAAACATTGATTTTTTAAGTAAGATCATCATTGTTTGAGTCAATCATTATCGGAATTAGTTACAGAATCGTAGTCAACTAACTCACTAACTGTAGTGATTCATCATCTCCTTGCTGGCAGACTCAGAGTCGAAGACTTCTATCAATAAAAGAGGCTATTTTTGAAAATGTTTCTTCATCAAGGCCAAGCTCAAAGGAGCTTTTGTTCATTCTAATAACTTTGCAGCAGCTGGCCTTTCATTCCGCATTTAAAACACGTGGGCTTTTTCTATGTTGGGCTTTTTGTTTGGGCTTGAAATCTTTCTTTTTAGAAAATTGTTTTTTTATAATGCTTTGACGCTTTCTTTTGTAAAAAGGTTCTAAACTTTTGAAAGATTTTCTACGGCCTTGACTTGTAATGTTTCTTGCAAAGGCTCGTAACACTTACCATTACAATCTCTAAGTAGGTTTTGTGTGGGTCATAGTTGTCTGTTTACGTAAAACTACCTACCTCCTCGCTTAGACTTTCTAAGCTCCCATTTAAGTCGCTTTCGACTTTCAAGTCTTGACATATCTTTAAACCTTCTTTATTGACAAAATCGATAAAGTTCACCATAGGTGAGCTCATCGTAAAGAATACTAAGTATCATATAAGGCTTAATGGAATTTCTAACTTTTCTCCTAATAGTAGGTAACCCTGCAAGAATTTCTCCTTCCAAGTTATATGATTTGCATCATCCCTAAGAAAGTCTCAAAGAATGTAGTTTTGTAGCTTTGGAATTCACTAAGTTTTCTACATCTTAAAGTTATAGAAGTCAAAGATTTTTATCTCTCGGAGGGTAAGGGTCACCTTATGAAATGAATGGATATAGTCAAAATCAAGGTGGCGATCGCATCTTCAATCGATCATTGAATCATCCGTAACGGGATTCCATCCTCATCCGCTTGAATGAGTTTAAAATATCTAATCGCTTTGATCGTGCAAGACATTTATCCCACCAACCTTTAGTTGACCTAGAAAACCAGCAATATGATTTCCTCGCAATGGCTTTGTCGTGAAGTTCCCGATCGGGTTTTATAAGCATTGGCTGCCATGGTCATCCTGCTGTAAATAACTGAGATATTGTATTCGGATATTCCATCTAAATTCCACTATAGATCAAGATGCATTATACCGATTGATTTAATGCACTTCGGTCTCATTATCTATGGTTAGATCCGTGGACTTTTTATGGTTTGGAGTGCCAATTCCAATGAATTTATTGACTTTGAAGTTGGTTCTCTTAAAGGCTTCTATATCCAAGAGGCCATGGTGAGGATTGGTCTTGTTCTAAGATCGCAATCCCGCTTGATCAGAGCACTATCTGCAACCGGGCTTTCTTGTAAATGTGAGTAGTAAAGAGGACGATCTTTGAGAATCGAAAGAGAAGATGCTTCTATTCTATCGAGTTGTTCTTTAATAGCTTTTAGCAAAAATCACTGATTTGATTCTGAACAAGCTTCTCGACTATGTTTCAAACTAAAGGCTTTGAAAATAAAGTTCTTTGAGCTTTTATCGGAATCCGATTTTGTCAAATCCTATCTAAATCTGCTTCGGGTCTTTATGAATTTTATAAGGCGTAGGCTTTAATCCTAATAGCGTGGTTCACCATGGTCACTGATACACTCCTAAGAGGTGGATGCCGATTCTATGGTTTTATTATCATTAAAAGGTTCCATTCGAATTTTCTTTCTAACAGAATAGATTTGGAATCTTTAAAGGATAAGAAATGTTATTTTTAAAAGCATACATTTCAAACCAATCAAAAATAAAATGTGGACTTTATGTAAATTTACAAATTCATAATAATCTTCTTGTATTTTTCTTCTTTGGTTTAAGAAATGTTTAAAAACCAAAGTCTTTTTTTCTTTATTAATGTCCGAGTAAAAATCTTTATGCAAAAGGGTTTTATCAAGTCCAAATTCTTTTTCAAGAACATTAATTACATTCTTCAGAATCACAAAATGTGGGAGAAGTCTATAGGTTCCTTCTCTTCCAGTTTTTGTTCCCGCTGACGACTAGTGTAAATTGGGTGGTACACTAGTGGTATAGTCAACAGAACGTAAAAGAACTAGGATATCCGGGGGAAAACCTAGGCTGACTTTTTATAGGCTGGAGATTTATAATCAAGGAATTTTTGTAAATTTTCTTTTCTAAAGGGAGGAAACACTAGCATTAGAATCTTTATCTGAGAACCTGTAAGACGATCTCCCGAATGAAAGTTTGACTTTACCATTCGAATATTGAGTCACATTCTCAGAACCTCGTATTCGGGCCAAGATGTTTAGTATTGCCGAGCAAAGGGCTCTTCAAGAATCCATTCATCGCATCTTTCAATAGGTTTTGGAATATTTTGCTTGAAAGGTCTCATAGCAGAAGAATTTATCTCTTTTTTGATCGAATTTATGTTACGTATTAAACGCCGAGATCACGGTTTTGGGATATTTGAAAATTAATGCAAAAGATCCTTTTCTAATGTGATAGTTATGAGTTTTGATCAGAAATCATGCTTTTTAAAATATTTTTATCTTTTAATGAAACCGTTATGTTTGGGATAACATGCGAAAATGTGCTTTAGAGACTAGATTAATACTACCGAGAAGGAATCACTGTGGAGATGAACCTCCCATCTCAGGACAGAAGAATCAAGTGTTTAATCCTTACTTTAGTTAAGGGTTTATGCCTACTTGGATTAAACCTATGTGGACATAATTAAAATTCTTTTCTTTTAACTTTTTTAATGACTTTTCCGTAAAACAGATGAATTGTTTCAAATGGCTTTGAAAGGTGATATCTCTTTCTTCTCTCTTTATTACACAATCAGTTTTAAAATCAAGTTTTTTTATTTTATAAATTTTATCTTTAGAACTTTCGCAAATCCCAATTATCAATTGCTTTATTAAAATCTTCAATAATAAATTTTCCAATTCACTATGTTCTTTGATACACTAGTCTTCTCAAGAAGAGCTGTGAGAAAGATGATGTTCTATGAAGCAGTAGAGTCCATGTTGTTAAAATTCTTTAATCGAATCCTATGGGATGTCTACAAGTATGGTTTTACCGCCTAAACGGATCCCTCGTCCTATAATGGACTTACTACCAAGAAAAAATTCAACACACACAAAGAAAACAATTTTGGAAATCGACAACCTTCAGTTCTTTACCTCTATATTACACTATCTTCCTTTGAAATCAGAAGTAAAGAAAACTTAAATACGCATGAACTTTACATTCCCAAAATAAATGGGAGTTTTCCTATTGGTATCGTGTAAGTGTAATAGGTAAAGAACTGAGTTGTCTGATTTCCAAAATTGTTTTCTTTGTGTGTGTTGAATTTTTTACCGTAGTAAGTCCCGCTATAGACAGTGGATCCGCTTAGGGCAAGAAACCATACCCGTAGACATCCACATAGATTCGATTAAAGAATTTTAACAACATGGACTCTCTACTTCATAGAACATCATCTTTCTCTAGCTCTTCTTCCGAGAAGACTAGTGTATCAAAGAACATAGTGAATTCAAGAATTTATTATTGAAGATTTTAATAAAGCAATTGATAATTGGGATTTGCCGAAAGTTTCTAAAGATAAAATTTATAAAATGAAAAACTTGATTTTTTAAAGACTCGATTGTGTAATAAAGACAAAGAAAGAGATATCACCCTTTCAAAGCCATTTGAAACAATTCATCTGTTTACGGAAAAGTCATTAAAAAGTTAAAAGAAAAGAATTTTAATTATGTCCACATAGGTTTAATCCAAGTAGGCATAAAACCCTTAACTAAAGAAGGATTAAACACTTCAATTTCGCTGTCCTCGAGATGGGAGGTTCATCTCCTTTGATGATTCCTTACTCAAGAGTATTGAATCTAGTCTCCGTAGAAAGACCAATTTCTTTTGATCATATCCAAACATAACGGTTTCATTAAAAGATAAAAATATTTTAAAAAGCATGATTTTACAGATCAAAACTCATAACTATCACATGTTAAAGGATCTGCTCCTGCTGCATTAATTTTCAAAATATCATACAAAGCCATGATCTCAAATGCTTAATACGCAACATAAATTCCACAAAAAGAGATGAGACTCTTCTCTTGCAGATCGACCTTTCCAAAGCAAACACTCATATTCCAAAACCTATTCAATGGAAAGATGTCAACCTTCCCGATGAATGGATTCTCAAGGAGCCACCGCTCCGACAATACCTAAACATCTCGAGCCAAATACAGAGTTACGTAATGTGACTCAATATTCAGATGGTAAAGTCAAACTTTCATTCGTGAGATCTACATCTTCTAGGTTCTCCGATAAAGATTCTAATGCTAGTGTTTCCTCACTAGAAAGAAAATTTACAAAAATTCCTTCGCTATAAATCTCCCTTTTCAACCTATAAAGAGTCACCTAGGTTTTCCACTTCGATATACCTAGTTCTTCCATACATTCTCGTTGACTATACCACTAGTGTACCACACCCAATTTACACTAGTCGTCAACAGGAACAAAGACAGGAAGAGAAGGAACCTTCTCCTCCGACTTCTCCCACATTTTCTGCAGTTACAGAGAATGTAATTAATGTTCTTGAAAAAGAATTTGACTTGATAAAACCCTTTTGCATAAAGATTTTTACTCGACATTAATAAAGAAAAAAGACTTTGGTTTTTTAAACATTTCTTAAACCAAAGAAGAAAAATACAAGAAGATTATTATGAATTTGTAAATTTACATAAAGTCCACATTTTATTTTTTGATTGGTTTGAAATGTATGCCTTTAAAAATAACATTTCTTATCCCTTTAAAGATTCAAATCCTATTATCAAGTAAAGAAAATTCCCGAATGGAACCTTTTCGACAAGAATAAAACCATAGAATCTGAGCATCCACCTCTTAGAGTGTATCCATTGACCATGGTGAACCACCTATTGATTAAAGCCTCACCTTATAAAATTCATAAAGACTCAAACGGATTTAGATAGCATTATCCAAATGTAATAACTTCGTAATGCTAATCTAAATACGATAGAAAACAAGCATTAGATAAAGACCAAATCCAAAAGTCAACCATAATCAAGCTTTCTCCTGCTTTGTCAAAGCCTATTTCAACAAAATCGATTCTCGATAAAAGCTCAAAGAACCTATTTTCAAACCTTTTCGTGCTTCAAACATAGTCGTAAGCTTGTTCAAGAATCAAAATCGATTTTGCTAAAGCTATTAAAGAACAACTCGATGAATAGAAGCATCTTCTCCTACTCAATTCTCTAAAGATGCATCCTCTTCTACTCCTATTTCTAAAGCCCAGATTGCTCCCGATAGTGCTCAATCAAGCAGATTGCAAAGATTAGAACAAGACCAATCCTCTATAGCCTCTTCTGACATGTAGCCTTTAAAGAAGAACCAACTTCAAAAGTCAATAAAATTCATTGGGAATTGGCACTCCCAACCACTAAAAGTCCACCAGATCTAACCATAGATAATAGACCAAGTGCATTAAATCAATCCCTGATAATGCATCTTCCGTCTACGAGTGGAATTTAGATGGAATGTCCGAATACAATATCTTAGATTATTGCAACAGATGACCATGGCAGCCAATGCTTATAAAACCCAATCAGGAACTTCTGACAAAGCCATTGCAGAAATCCTTATTGCTGGTTTTACAGTCAACTAAAAGGTCAAAGTGGGATCATCTTCTTACCAATCAACAAAGAATTAGATATTTTAAACTCTATTCAAATGATGAGGATGGAATCCCCATTCTCGATGAATTCAATAGTCCAATTCAAGATGCAATGCCACCTTGATTTTGACTATATCCCTTCATTTCATAGGTGACCCTTCTCACCTCGTAGATAAAATGCCGAGCTTCTACATAACCTAAGATGTAGAAAACTTAGTGAATTCCAAAACTACAAAACTACATTCTTTACCGACTTTTTCTTAGTGGATGATGCAAATCATATAACTTGGAAGGAGAAATTCCTTGCAGTTTACCTACCCTATTAGAGAAAAAGTTAAAATTCCATTAAAGCCTTATATGATAACCGTATTCTTACGATGAGCTCACCTATGGTGAACTTGTCAGGGCTTTGTCAATAAAGAAGGTTTAAAGATATGTCAAGACTTGAAATTACGAAAACGACTTAAATGGGAGCTTAGAAAGTCTAAGCAAGAATTAGGTAGTTTCGTAAACAATTCAACTATGACCCTTTAAAACTTCTACTTCCAAAGATTGTAATGGTAAGTGTTCTACGAAACCTTACAAGAAACATTACAAGTCCAAAAGCCATAGAAAATCTTTCCAAAAGTTTAGAGAACCTTTTACAAGAAACCTTCAAAGCATTATAAAAACAATTTTCTAAAAAGAAAGATTTCAAGCCCAAACAAAAGCCCACTTTAACTTCAAAGAAGCCACATGTTTTAAATGCGAATGAAAGGCCACACCGCAAAGTTCTCAGAATGAACAAAAAGCTCCACGAGCTTGGCCTTGATGAAGAAACATTTTCAAAAATAGCCTCTTTATTGATGAGTCTTCCGACTCGAGTCTTCCATGACGGAGATGATGAATCCTTACATTGACGAGTTAGTTGACTCGATTCTCAGAATCGATTCCAAGAATGATTCCGACTCAAGCCAATCGAATCTTACTTAAAGAAAATCAATGTTTTGACTAAAGATCAAGAAACTTTTCTTGAATTGGTTAAACACATTTCGATCCTACCTTACAAAAAGAATATCTTGATAAACTTTTAAAAACTTTAGAGGTAGAGATAAAGCAAAACATCAAAAATTCCAATAATAAAGAAAATACTTATGATTTGACTCAAATCTTGATAAAAAGAAAACAAAAAGAAAACAGCTTCCTAATATTCCAGATCTTCAAAAGAGATTAAAGAAATTAAACTCAAATTAAAGAATTAAAAGAAAAACAAAAAAATGATTCAAAACTATTCAACTTCTATTACAAAAACAATTAAGACAATTCGATAAAGAATCAAGTTCGATGGTGAAAAAGAAATTGATTTACAACTTGAAAACATTGAATCTGCACTCAATGATTTTCTTTTGTCTTAAATCAAATTACCACAAGAAAATATTTAATAAAATTACTTTAGTCTTTTCCAAAGAACTCAAATTGATACCATTGCCCTATTTGACACTGGTGCCGATTTAAATTGTATTAAAGAAATTTTTGTTCCAGATAAATATAAAGAAAGAACAAAAGAAAAGCTTTCACGCTAATAATTCAAAATTGAACATTCATTCTAAAGTAGAAGCATCTCATATTAACAAAGGTTTAATTTAAAACTACTTTTTTCCTAACAAATGACATCCATCATGTTGTTATATTGGGAACACCTTTTATAAATCTTATAACTCCCTATACTGTAAATTATAATGGTATATCTTTCAAAGCTGAAAAACCAAATTAAAATTTCCTTTCATAGAAAAGCCTAAAACAAGAAATTTAAATATTATAAAAGCAAATTCTGCTCATCAAAACCAAATAAATGTCCTACTAAAATCAAAACAAAGCAATCTAACTCGCTTACAAAAAGATTTAAACCTACAAAGAATAGAAAATCAATTAAAAATGATTTTATACAAAGAAAATTTCTGAATTCAAAGCATTAATCGAAAAGAAATATGTGCCGATTTACCAACCGCTTTTTGGAACAAAAACAACACTTGGTAGATTTGCCATATGAAAATTCTTTTGATGAAAAACAAATACCCACTAAAGCTCGCCCTATTCAAATGAATATGGAATTGGAAAACATTGTAAAGAAGAAATTAAAGATTTGGAAAACAAAGGACTTATTGTTAAATCAAGATCCCCATGGTCTTGTGCCGCTTTTTATGTCAATAAAAATTCTGAAATAGAAAGAGGAACACCAAGACTAGTAATAAATTACAAACCCTCAATAAAGCATTAAAATGGATTAGGTATCCCATACCTAATAAAAAGATTTACTCCAAAACTCCACTCGCATTCATATTTTCAAAATTTGACATGAAGTCGATTTTGGCAAATTCAAATTCACCCTAAAGACCGCTATAAAATCGCTTTCACTGCTCCATTTGGCCAATATGAATGGACAAGAATGCCTTTGGTTTGAAAAATGCACCTTCGTAATTTCAAAGAATTATGAATGACATTTATAATCCTTTCACCGATTTTTGCATTGTTTATATTGATGATGTATTGATTTTTTCCTACCAATAGATCAACATTTTAAACATTTAAAGACTTTCTATTTCGCAACTAGAAAAGCAAAAGTGCCTAGCCATTTCTAGTTCAAAATTTCCTATTCCGTACTAAAATCCGATTTCTTGGCCATTATATCTCAAAGGGAACTATCACTCCAATTGAAAGGTCCCTTGCTTTCACCGATAAATTTCCCGATAAAATTCTTGACAAAACCCAATTGCAAAGATTTTTAGGAAGCTTGAATTATGTTCTTGATTTCGCCCTAACATCAACAATAGCAAAACCATTACATGATAGATTAAAAAGAACCCCGTTGCATGGTCGAAAATCATACTAAAGTCGTAAAACAAATAAAAGACATTGTTAAAGATATTCCATGTTTATTTTCTTGCTAATCCCACATTACCTAAAATTGTGAGACCGATGCATCGACTTAGGTTATGGTGGAATATTAAAACAAGTTGAGAATAATAAAGAACAAGTAGTACAATATGTTTCGCCTATCGAATGAATGTCGAAAAACTATTCTACTATTAAAAAGAGATTTTATCTATTGTTCTATGCATTTCAAAATTTCAAAGTGATTTATTAAATCAAAAATTTTTACTAAGAATTGATTGTAAAGAAAGAAACATGTCTTGGAAAAAGACGCTCAAAATATTGCTTCAAAACAAATTTTTGCTAGATGGCAAGCTATTTTGAGTGTTTTTGATTTTGATATTGAATTTATTAAAGGCGACATAAAATTCACTCCCGATTTTCTAACCAGAGAGTTTCTTCAAAATGATAATGCCTCCCAAAAAGACAAAAGATAAAGGGAAAGGGATCCTCAAAGACCCCGTGTCCTGCACACCTTCCAAAGCCTCTTCACCCCTAAAGAAAAATTATTATCATCACCATGCCGATCGATCTTGATCGACACAATCAAGATGATGAATCAAGAGTTAAAGCCCTTGCCTCTCAGATCGTAAAATGAACGGGTAAAATCCATTTCTAATTCCCCGATTTTTTACTCGCTCTACAAAGTTTTTCACAAAGCCAAATTTCTCCAAAAGAAAACCTGCTTCTAAAGAAATTACTACAAAACCCTTTCACAAAAAGTTGTTCTTTCCGTGAAAGTTCATCCTCCCAGATTGTTCTTTCACAATCAAAGCTTTCAAAGAAAACCCTGATTGGTTTGATAAAACCTACTTCCAAAACATTTTAACCGTGGAAGATGGATTTTACCATTCTCACCCATTTCAAACAATTTCAAAGTTTTTCCCTCGATGGTTTTTTAAACCATGGGATTTAACAAAACCGCAAGCCTTCTATGAATCTATTCTTGAAGCCACCGAGTCACCAAATTTAAACATTTCTTTCTCAAAGAAACCCATAAAGAACCCGCCTATTCCACTCATACCATTTTAAAAGTCTTGAGCCCAAGAGAGTGGAATGACCATCTCCACAATCAAAAAGATTCCCGCCAATTTTCAAATGTGTCTCGCACATTGTTTGACCTATTCCTACCGGGATTATCAACAAGCCCGGGTTTAACACATTCTTTATTCAAAACCCAAAAATCTCACTCATGGTTATTTTTCTTTAATTCCAAAATAACCGGCAAAGCCTTTCCAAATTGGTTCCAACAAAGGTGGAACTATTTTGGCCCAACACCGATATCCTAACTCCAAATGCCATCCAATGTTTAAACCTTTTTAAAGCTCATTACAAACCTTTCCGAGTCCGAGAAAAGATTTCCCTTTTCTCTCTGCTTTTGTACAAATTTCTTCCTACCTTGGGTATGGATGTGGAACCTCGATACCACACTCATGACTCCCAATTAATCCTTCAAAGAACTTTCAAAGTTAAATGGTGGAACAAATTTGATGAGCAGACTAAATTGACCACACACCTAATCCAAAATCAAGCCGCAAAGGTCTCCTTGCCCCAACTATTAAAGACGTTAGAACCCAAGGAACCTTCCTCACCCAAAAGTCCAAAGCCCAATCTCTTCTTGCAGGTGCAAAACAAAGAAGAGTATTTCAAAGTTATGGAGCAGCCTTCTTGCCTCCCTTCCAACCATCTATTCAAAGCTCAATCGATGATGAAGAATCAACCGATCATCTCCTTGGTGACGATAATGAAGATGACTGCTTGGATTATTGTCTCCTATAAAGCAATGTAAATAAGTTATTTACTTAAAAAAAAAAAAAAAAAAAAAATTTTATTTCGTGGTCCTCTGACACAAGTGAGAGCGCATATGTCTCTTCACCCGATTTTGTATTTTGTATTTTGTATTTTGTATTTTGTATTTTGTATTTCTTCTTCAAGAAAGACGACGCCTAAAGCAACAAAGTGCCATTTTCCAAACGTTATCAGGCACTTAAAGCTCCGCTACAAAGGAATGGGCTTCAAAATTTTTGTATATAAGAATGACCAAGACTTAGACTCGGATTCTTTCCTTTCACTTCTCTCTCTACTTCTCTCTCTCTCTCTCTCCCCCTGGGAAATGAGGATCAAGACTTCAAGGAATTATTTTCCTGTCTTGTGATTTTTCCTTTCTTTTTTTTTTCTTTTTTTTTTTTTTTTTCCAAGAGACAAAAGAAGTTTTCTCGTATTCAAGGAATTTTCCGATCATTGGTTAAGTTCCTTGTTTTCAATTTTTCTGAATCTCACTTGTAATCTCTAAAAGTCATTTACTTAAAGAAATAAATGTAAATACTTTAAAGTTTATGTAATTTTCATTTCAAAGCCTGTAATAATTTTAAAGTTCATGCGTATTTAAATTTCCGCAATTTACTTTAAACCAATTTAAATTTCTGCAATTTACTTTTATGCACTTTAAATTTCCGTAATTTATTTTAAAGCAATTTAAATTTATGCACTTTACTTTTATGCAATTTATTTGAAGCTTTATGCATGTTAGAAGCGATCTGATCTTCCATATCGATCTGCTCATAAAATTGTACGTTCTCGTAGCAAAGAGACCAGATCTGCCTTCTCGTTGTATCTTCTCTTCTCCCCCATTCAATCTAAATATTAGTTCTGGGGATCCAGATCTAATATTTTTGTTTTGAGCCTTTGTGGTAAAAAAGATTGCTAAAGCCCTAATAAAATTATTGATTGAAAATAATTAAAGAAAGGTATATAGGCTGGAAACCAGAACGTGCGAGGTAAGGGCAAATCTGTTCTAAGTCAGATTAACGCTCTGAGAAATTACCTCAAAGGCAGATTAAGTTCTGCATTGATCTGGATGGACAACGCCACGTACCTCCACTCGGTAAAGTTTATTTTGTTTATTTAAAGTTATCTATTAAAATCAACCAATCTTAAATTTTCCTAAATCCACTATCGTCCTAGATCCTTTTCCTATTGGTATCAGAGCCAGGGGGAAGATAGTGTAATATAGAGGTAAAGAATCTGTGTTGTCTGATTTCCAAAATTGTTTTCTTTGTGTGTGTTGAATTTTTACTGGTAGTAAGTCCCGCTTTATAGGACAGGGGATCCGTTTAGGGCAAAAACCATACCTCGTAGACATCCACATAGGATTCGATTAAAGAATTTTAACAACATGGACTCTCTACTTCATAGAACATCATCTTTCTCTAGCTCTTCTTCCGAGAAGACTAGTGTATCAAAGAACATAGTGAATTCAGAAGAATTTATTATTGAAGATTTTAATAAAGCAATTGATAATTGGGATTTGCCAAAGTTTCTAAAGATAAAATTTATAAAATGAAAAAACTTGATTTTTAAAGACCGATTGTGTAATAAAGACAAGAAAGAGATATCACCCTTTCAAAGCCATTTGAAACAATTCATCTGTTTACGGAAAAGTCATTAAAAAAGTTAAAAGAAAAGAATTTTAATTATGTCCGCATAGGTTTAATCCAAGTAGGCATAAAACCCTTAACTAAAGAAGGATTAAACACTTCAATTCTTGCTGTCCTCAGAGATGGGAGGTTCATCTCCTTTGATGATTCCTTACTCAATAGTATTGAATCTAGTTTCTGTAAAGGACCAATTTCTTTTGACTGTTATCCAAACATAACGGTTTCATTAAAAGATAAAAATATTTTAAAAAGCATGATTTTACAGATCAAAACTCATAACTATCACATGTTAGAAGGATCTGTTCCGGTTGCATTAATTTTCAAAATATCATACAAAGCCATGATCTCAATTTAATACGCAACATAAATTCCAAATAAAAAGAGATGAGACTCTTCTCTGCAGACTCGACCTTTCCAAAGCAAACACCATTATTCCAAAACCTATTCAATGGAAAGATGTCAACCTTCCCGATGAATGGATTCTTGAAGGAGCCACTGCTCCGACAATACCTAAACATCTTGAGCCAAATACAGAGTTACAAAATGTGACTCAATATTCAGATGGTAAAGTCAAACTTTCATTCAGGAGATCTACATCTTCTAGGTTCTCCGATAAAGATTCTAATGCTAGTGTTTCCTCACTAGAAAGAAAATTTACAAAAATTCCTTCAGTTATAAATCTCCCTTTTCAACCTATAAAGAGTCAGCCTAGGTTTTCCACTTCGGATATACCTAGTTCTTCCATACATTCTTTGACTATACCACTAGTGTACCACACCCAATTTACACTAGTCGTCAACAGAACAAAGACAGAAGAGAAGGAACCTTCTCCTCCGACTTCTCCCACATTTTCTCGATTCTGCAGAATGTAATTAATGTTCTTGAAAAAGAATTTGACTTGATAAAACCCTTTTGCATAAAGATTTTTACTCGTACATTAATAAAGAAAAAGACTTTGGTTTTTTAAACATTTCTTAAACCAAAGAAGAAAAATACAAGAAGATTATTATGAATTTGTAAATTTACATAAAGTCCACATTTTATTTTTTGATTGGTTTGAAATGTATGCTTTTAAAAATAACATTTCTTATCCCTTTAAAGATTCAAATCCTATTACTCATAGAAAGAAAATTCCCGAATGGAACCTTTTCGACAAGAATAAAACCATAGAATCTGAAAGCATCCACCTCTTAGAGTGTATCCATTGACCATGGTGAACCACCTATTGATTAAAGCCTCACCTTATAAAATTCATAAAGACTCAAACGGATTTAGATAGCATTATCCAAATGTAATAACTTCGTAATGCTAATCTAAATACGATAGAAAACAATTAATTAGGATAAAGACCAAATCCAAAAGTCAACCATAATCATTTCTCCTGTTTTGTCAAAGCCTATTTCAACAAAATCGATTCGATAAAAAGCTCAAAGAACCTATTTTCAAACCTTTTCAGGTTTCGAAACATAGTCAGAAGCTTGTTCAAGAATCAAAATCAGATTTTGCTAAAGCTATTAAAGAACAACTCGATAGAATAGAAGCATCTTCTCCTACTCAATTCTCTAAAGATGCATCCTCTTCTACTCCTATTTCTAAAGCCCAGATTGCACCCGATAGTGCTCAATCAAGCAGGATTGCAGTACTAGAACAGGACCAATCCTCTATAGCCTCTTCGGATATGTGTTTTAAAGAAGAACCAACTTCAAAAGTCAATAAAATTCATTGGGAATTGGCACTCCCAACCACTAAAAGTCCACCAGATCTAACCATAGATAATAGACCAAGTGCATTAAATCAATCCCTTGATAATGCATCTTCCGTCTACGAGTGGAATTTAGATGGAATGTCCAATACAATATCTTAGGATTATTGCAACAAATGACCATGGCAAACAATGCTTATAAAACCCAATCGTGAACTTCGACAAAGCCATTGCAAAATCCTTATTGCTTTGGTTTTACAGTCAACTAAAAGGTTGGTGGGATCATCTTCTTACCAATCAACAACAATTAGATATTTTAAATTCCATTCAAACAGATGAGGATGGAATCCCCATTCTAGATGAATTCAATAGTCCAATTCAAGATGCAAACACCTTGATTTTGACTATATCCCTTCATTTCATAGGTGACCCTTCTCACCTCAGAGATAAAAATGCTGAGCTTCTACATAACCTAAGATGTAGAAAACTTAGTGAATTCCAAAACTACAAAACTACATTCTTTACCAGACTTTTTCTTAGGGATGATGCAAATCATATAACTTGGAAGGAGAAATTCCTTGCAGATTTACCTACCCTATTAGGAGAAAAAGTTAGAAATTCCATTAAAGCCTTATATGATAACCGTATTCCTTACGATGAGCTCACCTATGGTGAACTTGTCAGTTTTGTCAATAAAGAAGGTTTAAAGATATGTCAAGACTTGAAATTACAGAAACGACTTAAATGGGAGCTTAGAAAGTCTAAGCAAGAATTAGGTAGTTTCTGTAAACAATTCAACTATGACCCCTTTAAAACTTCTACTTCCAAAGATTGTAATGGTAAGTGTTCTACGAAACCTTACAAGAAACATTACAAGTCCAAAGGCCATAGAAAATCTTTCCAAAAGTTTAGAGAACCTTTTTACAAGAAACCTTCAAAGCATTATAAAAAACAATTTTCTAAAAAGAAAGATTTCAAGCCCAAACAAAAAGCCCACTTTAACTTCAAAGAAGCCACATGTTTTAAATGCGGAATGAAAGGCCACACTGCAAAGTTCTGTAGAATGAACAAAAAGCTCCACGAGCTTGGCCTTGATGAAGAAACATTTTCAAAAATAGCCTCTTTATTGATAGAGTCTTCTGACTCTGAGTCTTCCATGACGGGAGATGATGAATCCTTACAGATTGACGAGTTAGTTGACTCTGATTCTCAGAATTCTAATTCCCAGTAATGATTCTCGACTCAAGCCAATCGAATCTTACTTAAAGAAAATCAATGTTTTGACTAAAGATCAAGAAACTTTTCTTGAATTGGTTAAACACATTTCTGATCCTACCTTACAAAAAGAATATCTTGATAAACTTTTAAAAACTTTAGAGGTAAGAGATAAAGCAAAACATCAAAAATTCCAATAATAAAGAAAATACTTATGATTTGACTCAAATCTTGGATAAAAAGAAAACAAAAAGAAAACAGCTCCTAATATTCCAGATCTTCAAAAGAGATTAAAGAAATTAAACTCAAATTAAAGAATTAAAAGAAAAACAAAAAATGATTCAAAACTATTCAACTTCTATTACAAAAACAATTAAAGACAATTCGATAAAGAATCAAGTTCGGATGGTGAAAAAGAAATTGATTTACAACTTGAAAACATTGAATCTGTACCCAATGATTTTCTTTTTGTCTTAAATCAAATTACCACAAGAAAATATTTAATAAAATTACTTTAGTCTTTTCCAAAGAACTCAAATTGATACCATTGCCCTATTTGACACTCGGTGCCGATTTAAATTGTATTAAAGAAATTTTTGTTCCAGATAAATATAAAGAAAGAACAAAAGAAAAGTTTCACGCTAATAATTCAAAATTGAACATTCATTCTAAAGTAGAAGATCTATTAACAAAGTGGTTTCAATTTAAAACTACATTTTTCCTAACAAATGACATCCATCATGTTGTTATATTGGGAACACCTTTATAAATCTTATAACTCCCTATACCGTAAATTATAATGGTATATCTTTCAAAGCGAAACCAAATTAAAATTTCCTTTCATAGAAAAGCCTAAAACAAGAAATTTAAATATTATAAAAGCAAATTCTGTTCATCAAAACCAAATAAATGTCCTACTAAAATCAAAACAGGCCAATCTAACCTGTTTACAAAAAGATTTAAACCTACAAAGAATAGAAAATCAATTAAAAATGATTTTATACAAAGAAAAATTTCTGAATTCAAAGCATTAATCGAAAAAGAAATATGTGCTGATTTACCAACTGCTTTTTGGAACAGAAAACAACACTTGGTAGATTTGCCATATGAAAATTCTTTTGATGAAAAACAAATACCCACTAAAGCTCGCCCTATTCAAATGAATATGGAATTGGAAAACATTGTAAAGAAGAAATTAAAGATTTGGAAAACAAAGGACTTATTGTTAAATCAAGATCCCCATGGTCTTGTGCCGCTTTTTATGTCAATAAAAATTCTGAAATAGAAAGAGGAACACCAAGACTAGTAATAAATTACAAACCCTCAATAAAGCATTAAAATGGATTAGGTATCCCATACCTAATAAAAAAGATTTACTCCAAAAACTCCACTCTGCATTCATATTTTCAAAATTTGACATGAAGTCGATTTTGGCAAATTCAAATTCACCCTAAAGACCGTTAAAACCGCTTTCACTGCTCCATTTGGCCAATATGAATGGACAAAGAATGCCTTTGGTTTGAAAAATGCACCTTCAGAATTTCAAAGAATTATGAATGACATTTATAATCCTTTCACTGATTTTTGCATTGTTTATATTGATGATGTATTGATTTTTTCCCACCAATAGATCAACATTTTAAACATTTAAAGACTTTCTATTTCGCAACTAGAAAAGCAGGCCTAGCCATTTCTAGTTCAAAAATTTCCTATTCCGTACTAAAATCCGATTTCTTGGCCATTATATCTCAAAGGGAACTATCACTCCAATTGAAAGGTCCTTTGCTTTCACCGATAAATTTCCGATAAAATTCTTGACAAAACCCAATTGCAAAGATTTTTAGAAGCTTGAATTATGTTCTTGATTTCTCGCCTAACATCAACAGATAGCAAAACCATTACATGATAGATTAAAAAGAACCCCGTTGCATGGTCGAAAATCATACTAAAGTCGTAAAACAAATAAAAGACATTGTTAAAGATATTCCATGTTTATTTCTTGCTAATCCCACATTACCTAAAATTGTTGAGACCGATGCATCGACTTAGGTTATGGTGGAATATTAAAACAAGTTGAGAATAATAAAGAACAAGTAGTACAATATGTTTCGCCCATGGAATGAATGTCGAAAAACTATTCTACTATTAAAAAGAGATTTTATCTATTGTTCTATGCATTTCAAAATTTCAAAGTGATTTATTAAATCAAAAATTTTTACTAAGAATTGATTGTAAAGCAGCAAAACATGTCTTGAAAAAGACGTTCAAAATATTGCTTCAAAACAAATTTTTGCTAGATGGCAAGCTATTTTGAGTGTTTTTGATTTTGATATTGAATTTATTAAAGGCGATACAAATTCACTCCCGATTTTCTAACCAGAGTTTCTTCAAAATGATAATGCCTCCCAAAAAGACAAAAGATAAAGGGAAAGGGATCCTCAAAGACCCCGTCCCGCATACACCTTCCAAAGCCTCTTCACCCCTAAAGAAAAATTATTATCATCACCATGCCGATCGATCTTGGATCGACACAATTGAAGATGATGAATCAAGAGTTAAAGCCCTTGCCTCTCGTGATCGTAAATGAATGGGTAAAATCCATTTCTAATTCCCCTGATTTTTTACTCGCTCTACAAAGTTTTTCCCAAAGCCAAATTTCTCCAAAAGAAAACCTTCTTTCTAAAGAAATTACTACAAAACCCTCTTCACAAAAAGTTGTTCTTTCTGGTGAAAGTTCATCCTCCCAGATTGTTCTTTCACAATCAAAGCTTTCAAAGAAAACCTCGATTGGGTTGATAAAACCTACTTCCAAAACATTTTAACCGTGGAAGATGGATTTTACCATTCTCACCCATTTCAAACAATTTCAAAGTTTTTCCCCGGATGGTTTTTTAAACCATGGGATTTAACAAAACCGCAAGCCTTCTATGAATCTATTCTTGAAGCCACCGAGTCACCAAATTTAAACATTTCTTTCTCGGTGAAACCCATAAAGAACCCGCCTATTCCACTCAAGCTACCATTTTAAAAGTCTTGAGCCCAAGAGAGTGGAATGACCATCTCCACAATCAAAAAGATTCCCGCCAATTTTCAAATGTGTCTCACACATTGTTTGACCTATTCCTACTGGGATTATCAACAAGCCTGGTTAACACATTCTTTATTCAAAACCCAAAAAATCTCACTCATGGTTATTTTTCTTTAATTCCAAAATAACCGTGCAAAGCCTTCCAAATTGGTTCCAACAAAGGTGGAACTATTTTGGCCCAACACCGATATCCTAACTCCAAATGCCATCCAATGTTTAAACCTTTTTAAAGCTCATTACAAACCTTTTCGAGTCCGAAAAGATTCCTTTTCTCTCTGTTTTTGTACAAATTTCTTCCTACCTTGGGTATGGATGTGGAACCTCGATACCACACTCATGACTCCCAATTAATCCTTCAAAGAACTTTCAAAGTTAAATGGTGGAACAAATTTGATGAAAGACTAAATTAACCACACACCTAATCCAAAATCAAGCGGCCAAAGGTCTCTTGCCCAACTATTAAAGACGTTAGAACCCAAGGAACCTTCCTCACCCAAAAGTCCAAAGCCCAATCTCTTCTTGCAGTGCAAAAACAAGAAGAGTATTTCAAAGTCATGGAGCAGCTTCTTGCCTCCCTCCTCGGTCCAACCATCTATTCAAAGCTCAACTGATGATGAAGAATCAACCGATCATCTCCCTTTGGTGACGACAATGAAGATGACTGCTTGGATTATTGTCTCCTATAAAGCAATGTAAATAAGATATTTACTTAAAAAAAAAAAAAAAAAAAATTTTATTTTGTATTTCGGGTGGTCCTCTGACACAAGTGAGAGCGCATATGTCTCTTCACCCGATTTTGTATTTTGTATTTTGTATTTTGTATTTTGTATTTTGTATTTCTTCAAGAAAGACGACGCTAAAGCAAAAAGTGCCATTTTCCAAACGTTATCAAACTTAAAGCTCCGCTACAAAGGAATGCTCTAAAATTTTTGTATATAAGAATGACCAAGACTTAGACTCGATTCTTTCCTTTCACTTCTCTCTACTTCTCTCTCTACTTCTCTCTCTATCTCTCCTCCTGGAAATGAGATCAAGACTTCAAGGAATTATTTTCCTGTCTTGTGATTTTTCCTTTCTTTTCTCTTTTTTTTTTTTTTTTTTCCAAGAGACAAAAGAAGTTTTCTCACGTATTCAAGGAATTTTCCGATCATTGGTTAAGTTCCTTGTTTTCAAATTTTTCTGAATCTCACTTGTAATCTCTAAAAGTCATTCGACTTAAAGAAATAAATGTAAATACTTTAAAGCTTATGTAATTTTCATTTCAAAGCCTATAATAATTTTAAAGTTCATGCGTATTTAAATTTCCGCAATTTACTTTACAAAGAATTTAAATTTCTGCAATTTACTTTTATGCACTTTAAATTTCCGTAATTTATTTTAAAGCAATTTAAATTTATGCATTTTACTTTTATGCAATTTATTTAAAGCTTTATGCATGTTAAGCGCGATCTGATCTTCCATATCGATCCGCCATAAAAATTGTACGTTCTCTCGAAGCAAAGAGACCGGATCTCGTCTTCAGTATCTTCTCTTCTCCCCCATTCAATCTAAATATTAGTTCTGGATCCAGATCTAATATTTTTGTTTTGAGCCTTTGTGGTAAAAAGATTGCTAAAGCCCTAATAAAATTATTGATTGAAAATAATTAAAGAAAGGTATATAGGCTGGAAACCGACAGGCAGCAAATGTCGTTTCTAAGTCGATTAACGCCCGAGAAATTACCTCAAAGGCGGATTAAGTTCTGCATCGATCGGATGGACAACGCCACGTACCTCCACTCGGTAAAGTTTATTTTGTTTATTTAAAGTTATCTATTAAAATCAACCAATCTTAAATTTTCTAAATCCACTATCGTCCTTCCTTTTCCTATTGGTATCGTGAGCGGGGGAAGATAGTGTAATATAGTAGGTAAAGAATCTGTGTTGTCGATTTCCAAAATTGTTTTCTTTGTGTGTGTTGAATTTTTACCTGGTAGTAAGTCCCGCTTTAGGACAGGGGATCCGTTTAGGGCAAGAAAACCATACCAGAGACATCCACATAGGGATTCGATTAAAGAATTTTAACAACATGGACTCTCTACTTCATGAACATCATCTTTCTCTAGCTCTTCTTCCGAGAAGACTAGTGTATCAAAGAACATAGTGAATTCGGAAGAATTTATTATTGAAGATTTTAATAAAGCAATTGATAATTGGGATTTGCCGAAAGTTTCTAAAGATAAAATTTATAAAATGAAAAAACTTGATTTTTTAAAGACTGATTGTGTAATAAAGACAGAAGAAAGAGATATCACCCTTTCAAAGCCATTTGAAACAATTCATCTGTTTACGGAAAAGTCATTAAAAAAGTTAAAAGAAAAGAATTTTAATTATGTCCACATAGGTTTAATCCAAGTAGGCATAAAACCCTTAACTAAAGAAGGATTAAACACTTCAATTCTTGCTGTCCTCAGAGATGGGAGGTTCATCTCCTTTGATGATTCCTTACTCAGTAGTATTGAATCTAGTCTCTGTAAAGGACCAATTTCTTTTGATCAAGTATCCAAACATAACGGTTTCATTAAAAGATAAAAATATTTAAAAAGCATGATTTTACAGATCAAAACTCATAACTATCACATGTTAGAAGGATCTGTTCCGGTTGCATTAATTTTCAAAATATCATACAAAGCCATGATCTCAACGTTTAATACGCAACATAAATTCCAGTCAAAAAGAGATGAGACTCTTCTCTTGCAGACTGACCTTTCCAAAGCAAACACTGTTATTCCAAAACCTATTCAATGGAAAGATGTCAACCTTCCCGATGAATGGATTCTTGAAGGAGCCACTGCTCCGACAATACCAAAACATCTTGAGCCAAATACAGAGTTACAAAATGTGACTCAGTATTCAGATGGTAAAGTCAAACTTTCATTCAGGAGATCTACATCTTCTAGATTCTCCGATAAAGATTCTAATGCTAGTGTTTCCTCACTAGAAAGAAAATTTACAAAAATTCCTTCAGTTATAAATCTCCCTTTTCAACCTATAAAGAGTCAGCCTAGGTTTTCCACTTCGGATATACCTAGTTCTTCCATACATTCTGTTGACTATACCACTAGTGTACCACACCCAATTTACACTAGTCGTCAACAGGAACAAAGACAGGAAGAGAAGGAACCTTCTCCTCCGACTTCTCCCACATTTTCTGCAGTTACAGAGAATGTAATTAATGTTCTTGAAAAAGAATTTGGACTTGATAAAACCCTTTTGCATAAAGATTTTTACTCAGACATTAATAAAGAAAAAGACTTTGGTTATTTAAACATTTCTTAAACCAAAGAAGAAAAATACAAGAAGATTATTATGAATTTGTAAATTTACATAAAGTCCACATTTTATTTTTTGATTGGTTTGAAATGTATGCTTTTAAAAATAACATTTCTTATCCCTTTAAAGATTCAAATCCTATTACTGTTAGAAAGAAAATTCCTGAATGGAACCTTTTCGACAGTAATAAAACCATAGAATCGAGCATCCACCTCTTAAGAGTGTATCCATTGACCATGGTGAACCACCTATTAGGATTAAAGCCTCACCTTATAAAATTCATAAAGACCCAGAAACGGATTTAGATAGCATTATCCAACAGAATAACTTCTGTAATGCTAATCTAAATACGATAGGAAAACAGTTAATTAGGATAGAAGACCAAATCCAAAAGTCAACCATAACTATTTCTCCTGTTTTATCAAAGCCTATTTCAACAAAATCGGATTCTGATAAAAAGCTCAAAGAACCTATTTTCAAACCTTTTCAGGTTTCGAAACATAGTCAGAAGCTTGTTCAAGAATCAAAATCAGATTTTGCTAAAGCTATTAAAGAACAACTTGATAGAATAGAAGCATCCTCTCCTACTCAATTCTCTAAAGATGCATCCTCTTCTACTCCTATTTCTAAAGCCCAGTTGCACCCGATAGTGCTCAATCAAGCGGGATTGCGATTAGAACAAGATCAATCCTCTATAGCCTCTTCGGATATAGAAGCCTTTAAAGAAGAACCAACTTCAAAAGTCAATAAAATTCATTGGGAATTGGCACTCCCAACCACTAAAAGTCCACCAGATCTAACCATAGATAATAGACCAAGTGCATTAAATCAATCCCGGTATAATGCATCTTCCGTCTATGAGTGGAATTTAGATGGAATGTCTGAATACAATATCTTAGGATTATTGCAACAAATGACCATGGCAGCCAATGCTTATAAAACCCAATCAGGAACTTCTGACAAAGCCATTGCAGAAATCCTTATTGCTGGTTTTACAGGTCAACTAAAAGGTTGGTGGGATCATCTTCTTACCAATCAACATCAATTAGATATTTTAAACTCTATTCAAATGATGAGGATGGAATCCCGTTCGGATGAATTCAATAGTCCAATTCAAGATGCAGTCGCCACCTTGATTTTGACTATATCCCTTCATTTCATAGGTGACCCTTCTCACCTCAGAGATAAAAATGCTGAGCTTCTACATAACCTAAGATGTAGAAAACTTAGTGAATTCCAAAACTACAAAACTACATTCTTTACCAGACTTTTTCTTAGGGATGATGCAAATCATATAACTTGGAAGGAGAAATTCCTTGCGGTTTACCTACCCTATTAGGAGAAAAAGTTAGAAATTCCATTAAAGCCTTATATGATAACCGTATTCCTTACGATGAGCTCACTATGGTGAACTTGTCGATTTTGTCAATAAAGAAGGTTTAAAGATATGTCAAGACACCCGAAATTACGAAACGACTTAAATGGGAGCTTAGAAAGTCTAAGCAAGAATTAGGTAGTTTACGTAAACAATTCAACTATGACCCTTTAAAACTTCTACTTCCAAAGATTGTAATGGTAAGTGTTCTACGAAACCTTACAAGAAACATTACAAGTCCAAAGGCCATAGAAAATCTTTCCAAAAGTTTAGAGAACCTTTTACAAGAAACCTTCAAAGCATTATAAAAAACAATTTTCTAAAAAGAAAGATTTCAAGCCCAAACAAAAAGCCCACTTTAACTTCAAAGAAGCCACATGTTTTAAATGTGGAATGAAAGGCCATCTTGCAAAATTTTGTAAAATGAACAAAAAGCTTCATGAGCTTGGCCTTGATGAAGAAACATTTTCAAAAATAGCCTCTTTATTGATAGAGTCTTGACTCACGAGTCTTCCATGACGGAAATGATGAATCATACAGTTGACGAGTTAGTTGACTCGATTACTCAGAATCGATTCCGATAATGATTGACTCAAGCCAATCGAGAATCTTACTTAAAGAAAATCAATGTTTTGACTAAAGATCAAGAAACTTTTCTTGAATTGGTTAAACACATTTCGATCTACCTTACAAAAAGAATATCTTGATAAACTTTTAAAAACTTTAGAGGTAGGAGATAAAGATAAAGCGTAAAACATCAAAAATTCCAATAATAAAGAAAAACACTTATGATTTGACTAAAATCTTGGATAAAAAGAAAACAAAAAAGAAAACGATTCTAATATTCAAGATCTTGAAAAAGAGATTAAAGAAATTAAACTCGAAATTAAAGAATTAAAAAAAAACAAAAGAATGATTCAGAAACTATTCAACTTCTATTACAAAAACAATTAGAAGACAATTCGATAGAGAATCAAGTTCGGATGGTGAAAAAGAAATTGATTTACAACTTGAAAACATTGAATCTGTACCCATGATTTTCTTTTTGTCTTAAATCAAATTACCACAAGAAAATATTTGATAAAGATTACCTTAGTCTTTTCCAAAGAACTTGAAATTGATACCATTGCCTATTTGACACTTTGGTGCGATTTAAATTGTATTAAAGAAATTTTTGTTCCCGATAAATATAAAGAAAGAACAAAAGAAAAGTTTCTGCCGCCAATAATTCAAAATTGAACATTCATTCTAAAGTAGAAGCATCATTATTAACAGTGGTTTCGAATTTAAAACTACTTTCTTCCTAACAAATGACATCCATCATGTTGTTATATTGGGAACACCTTTTATAAATCTTATAACTCCCTATCTTTTGTAAATTATAATAGTATATCTTTTAAAGCGGGAAAAACCAAATTAAAATTTCCTTTCATAGAAAAGCCTAAAACAAGAAATTTAAATATTATAAAAGCAAATTCATTTCATCAAAACCAAATAAATGTCTACTAAAAACAAAACAGGCTAATCTAACTTTGTTTACAAAAAGATTTAAACCTACAAAGAATAGAAAATCAATTAAAAAATGATTTTATACAAAGAAAAATTTCTGAATTCAAAGCATTAATCGAAAAAGAAATATGTCTTTGATTTACAACCGCTGCTTTTTGGAGCAAAAACAACACTTGGTAGATTTGCCATATGAAAATTCTTTTGATGAAAAACAAATACCCACTAAAGCTCGCCTATTCAAATGAATATGGAATTGGAAAAACATTGTAAAGAAGAAATTAAAGATTTGGAAAACAAAGGACTTATTGTTAAATCAAGATCCCCATGGTCTTGTGCCGCTTTTTATGTCAATAAAAATTCTGAAATAGAAAGAGGAACACCAAGACTAGTAATAAATTACAAACCCCTCAATAAAGCATTAAAATGGATTAGGTATCCCATACCTAATAAAAAGATTTACTCCAAAAACTCCACTCTGCATTCATATTTTCAAAATTTGACATGAAGTCAGGATTTTGGCAAATTCAAATTCACCCTAAAGACCGTTACAAAACTGCTTTCACTGTTTCATTCGGCCAATATGAATGGACAATAATGCCTTTGGTTTGAAAAATGCACCTTCGTAATTTCAAAGAATTATGAATGACATCTATAATCCTTTCATTGATTTTTGCATTGTTTATATTGATGATGTATTGATTTTTTCCCGTCAATAGATCAACATATTAAACATTTAAAGACTTTCTATTTCGCAACTAGAAAAGCGAGGCCTAGCCATTTCTAGTTCAAAAATTTCCTATTCCGGACTAAAATCCGATTTCTTGGCCATTATATCTCAAAGGAACTATCACTCCAATTGAAAGGTCCTTGCTTTCAGCGATAAATTTCTGATAAAATTCTTGACAAAACCCAATTGCAAAGATTTTTAGGGAGCTTGAATTATGTTCTTGATTTACCTTTAACATCAGCGGGATAGCAAAACCATTACATGATAGATTAAAAAAGAACCCTGTTGCATGGTCAGAAAATCATACTAAAATTGTAAAACAAATAAAAGACATTGTTAAAGATATTCCATGTTTATTTCTTGCTAATCCCACATTACCTAAAATTGTTGAAACTGATGCTTCAGACTTAGGTTATGGTGGAATATTAAAACAAGTTGAGAATAATAAAGAACAAGTAGTACAATATGTTTTACCTTGGAATGAATGTCGGAAAAACTATTCTACTATTAAAAAGAGATTTTATCTATTGTTCTATGCATTTCAAAATTTCAAAGTGATTTATTAAATCAAAAATTTTTACTTAGAATTGATTGTAAAGCGACAAAAACATGTCTTGGAAAAAGAGCGTCAAAATATTGCTTCAAAACAAATTTTTGCTAGATGGCAAGCTATTTTGAGTGTTTTTGATTTTGATATTGAATTTATTAAAGGCGATACAAATTCACTCCGATTTTCTAACCGAGAGTTTCTTCAAAATGCAGATAATGCCTCAAAAAGACAAAAGATAAAGGAAAGGGATCTCAAAGACCACCGTGTCCCGGACACCTTCCAAAGCCTCTTCACCCCTGAAAAAATTATTATCATCAGCCATGCCGATCGGATCTTGGATCGACACAATTGAAGATGATGAATCAAGAGTTAAAGCCCTTGCCTCTCGGGATCGGGTAAATGAATGGGTAAAATCCATTTCTAATTCCCCGATTTTTACTCATTTCTACAAAGTTTTTCACAAAGCCAAATTTCTCCAAAAGAAAAACACATTTCTAAAGAAATTACTACAAAACCCTCTTCACAAAAAGTTGTTCTTTCTACGTGAAAGTTCATCCTCCCAGTTGTTCTTTCACAATCAAAGCTTTCAAAGAAAACCTCGGATTGGTTTGATAAAACCTACTTCAAAACATTTTAACCGTGGAAGATGGATTTTACCATTCGACCCATTTCAAACAATTTCAAAGTTTTCCCCCGGATGGTTTTTTAAACCATGGGATTTAACAAAACCGCAAGCCTTCATGAATCTATTCTTGAAGCCACTTTGAGTCGATCAAATTTAAACATTTCTTTCTCGGTGAAACCCATAAAGAACCTGCCTATTCCACTTTCTACCATTTTAAAAGTCTTGAGCCCAAGAGTGGAATGACCATCTCCACAATCGAAAAAGATTCCCGATTTTCAAATGTGTATGCGCCACATTGTTTGACCTATTCCTCTTTGGGATTATCAACAAGCCTGGTTTAACACATTCTTCATCAAAACCCAAAGAAATCTCACTCATGGTTATTTTTCTTTAATTCCAAAATAACCGTGCAAAGCCTTCCAAATTGGTTCCAACAGTGGTGGAACTATTTTGGCCCAACACCAGATATCCTAACTCCAAATGCCATCCAATGTTTAAACCTTTTTAAAGCCCATTACAAACCTTATGAGTCGGAGAAAAGATTCCCCCCTTTTCTCTGTTTTTGTACAAATTTCTTCCTACCTTGGGTATGGATGTGGAACCTCAGATACCACACTCATGACTCCCAATTAATCCTTCAAAGAACTTTCAAAGTTAAATGGTGGAACAAATTTGATGAGCAGACTAAATTAACCACAAACCTAATCCAAAACTGGCTTTCTGCCAAAGGTCTCCTTGCCCCAACTATTAAAGACGTTAGAGCCCAAGGAACCTTCCTCACCCAAAGTCAAAAGCCCAATCTCTTCTTGCAGGTGCCAAAAAGCGAGAAGAAGAGTATTTCAAAGTCATGGAGCGACTTCTTGCCTCTCGGTCAGAACCATCTATTCAAAGCTCAGCGATGATGAAGATTACAACCGATCGTCTCCCTTGTGACGACAATGAAGATATTTGCCGGATTATTGTCTCCTATAAAGCAATGTAAATAAGATATTTACTAAAAAAAAAAAAAAAAAAATTAATTTCCTTTTGTTTGTATTTCGGGTGGTCCTCTGGACACAAGTGAGAGCGCACATGTCTCTTCACCCGATTTTATATTTTGTATTACGTATTTCTTCCGTATAAAGCTACGAAAAACAGCTACGATGCCAATTTCCAATGGTTACTGTGCACTTAAAGCTCCGCTACAGTGAACAGTCTCAAAATTTTTGTATATAAGAATGACCGAAGACTTAGACTCGGCATTCCTTCCTTTCACTTCTCTCTCTACTTCTCTCTCTACTTCTCTCTCTCCAGGAAATGAAGATCAAGACTTCAGGAATTATTTTCTGTCTTGTGATTTTCCTTTTCTTTTCTCTTTTCTTTTTTTTTTCTCAAGAGACAAAAGAAGTTTTCTGTATTCAAGGAATTTTCCGATCATTGGTTAAGTTCCTTGTTTTCAGAATTTTTTGGAATCTCACTTGTAATCTCTAAAAGCTGTCGACTTAAAGAAATAAATGTAAATACTTTAAAGCTTATGTAATTTTCATTTCAAAGCCTGTAATAATTTTAAAGTTCATGCGTATTTAAATTTCCATAATTTACTTTACTGACAATTTAAATTTCTACAATTTACTTTTATGCACTTTAAATTTCCGTAATTTATTTTAAAGCAATTTAAATTTATGCATTTTACTTTTATGCAATTTATTTGAAGCTTTATGCATGTTAGGCGATCTGATCTTCCATATCGATCTGCTCATAAAATTGTATGCGTTCCTCGGAAGCAAAGAGACCGGATCTGTCTTACTTTGTATCTTCTCTTCTCCCCCCATTCAATCTAAATATTAGTTCTGGGATCCAGATCTAATATTTTTGTTTTGAGCCTTTGTGGTAAAAAAGATTGCTAAAGCCCTAATAAAATTATTGATTGAAAATAATTAAAGAAAGGTATATAGGCTGGAAACCAGAACGTGCGAGGTAAGGGCAAATCTGTTCTAAGTCAGATTAACGCTCTGAGAAATTACCTCAAAGGCAGATTAAGTTCTGCATCGATCTGGATGGACAACGCCACGTACCTCCACTCGGTAAAGTTTATTTTGTTTATTTAAAGTTATCTATTAAAATCAACCAATCTTAAATTTTCCTAAATCCACTATCGTCCTAGATCCTTAGGATAGAAGACTGAATGATGTCTTTCAATTGGGGATGGTGCTTATAAGATTAAAGTAGCGCCTCCACTAACAGCTTAAGCTTTTGGTGTGATGGTAAGCGCCTTATGGTATCAGAGCCAAGGGAAAGTAGGTGTAATATAGTTGTAAAAGAATCTGTGTCGTTTTAATTCCAAAATTGTTTTTACGTGTGTGTGCTTTGAATTTTCTTGGTAGTAAGACCCGTTTCAGGATAGGATTTCCGCATAGGGCTGTAAAACCATACCTGTAGGCATTCATATAGATTTTAATTGAAGTTTTAAAACAAACATGGATTCTCTACTCTGTAGAGTATCCTCTTTTTCCAGTTCTTCTACTGATAAAACCAGTGTTTCAAAGAATGTGGTGAATTCAGAAGAATTCATTGTTGAAGACTTTGATAAAGCAATTGACAATTGGGATTTACCAAAGGTCTCTAAAGTCAAACTTTCATGCAGGATGTTGAGTGTTAGAAAGTGTATATTTATAAAGGAGAAAATCGTCATTTTGTACTTCAAGTTTTACTAACATCTTTAATTTTCTTAATTTAAGTCTCTTGTTATTTAATTATGTGTGTTCTGTTTTAATTAAGTATTTTGTGTATTTTAGGGGTATTATGGTCATTTCACAATGAACGAGATTTCGGATAGCAAAACGGACGTCACTTTTGAACTCAGGACAGTCGAAAACCTTAAGAGGAGTATAAAAGGAAAATGGCACTTTCACACACGTGCGGCCTTATTCACATATTCACATGTTCATGGATCGTTCACGACCTTTGTTCGGACAGCGTTCTTTGTTCAAACCGTGTGCAAACCGTGTTCTTGTTCAAACCGCGTGGTCAAACCCGTGGTCAAACCGTGTTTCTTGTTCACGATGACGTGGCGCAATCTTGTGCATCAAACTATTTTTAATCAGATGGCCATGATTCACTCAATGTATCTATAAAAGGGGCCTCCCCACAATTTGAGACCCCAATCCATTTTTGAGCTTAGTTTTCTGTAATTCCTTCTCCATCTTGTATTTTCTACGTATTTTAATAAAATTTCCATTTTACCCTAGTTCAATAATGAGTAGCTAATTTTCTTTCAAGCTTGGGTTGAAGGTGAAGTCTCAACATGTGTCATGGGCTTTAATTGGTAAATTTATTTTCTCTTCCCCTCTAATTTCTGTGGAGGTTTTGACTTTTAAATCGACAAATAATAATAATCTTGTCTAGTTCATGCAGTTTCTGGCACCTAGTATAAGGTTATTATTATTTGGCACGATAAGCCCTTGACACCATATTGATTAGGCGTGGTTCATGAGGTGTGGATTCCCCCTCATGATTTAATTGGTATTAATAAGGATTATTTAGCCCATGATGCATGTTGATACGGATCAGGATACCCAAGTGCTTTATCTCAATAGTTTCCAATTTAATTATTTACCCAATCAATTTAAATTCTAGCATCATTTAAATCAATTTCCCACACAAATCCAACCACCCATTTACATAATCAATTCTACATATAATTAAAATCCACCTCCTCGTGGGATCGACACTCAACACCATTAATCTATTCTACAATAGATTAGTGTGTAAACTATGAGTTCAACAAAATTTGCACAACAAGTTTTTGGCGCCGTTCTTGGGGTAAGTATTTTGATTTGTAGAATTAATTTTTTGTAAATAATTTTATTATTATTATTATTATTATTGTTATTATTATTATTATTTTAGTTGTTTCCTTGTATTTTTTTTCTTAATTAATTAAAAAAAACGAATTTATATTTTAGGTAAGAATTTCTTTTTCTCTTCTTTAAATATCTGCAATTTAATTTTCAAGTTATTTTTTTGTAATTTTTCATTTATCTAATTAATTTATTTTTATTTTATTTCACGTATTTGTTTTAGTGTATTTTGTTTTTATAGAAAGATTGTAACAGTATGATAAGGTTAGTATTGTAATTTCTCCTTTTCTTTATTTTTATTTGTTTTGTTCTCAATTTATTTTCTTTATTTGCATGCATGGTGGTAGGTCATTATCACCTAATCTTGAACCTATAGACCTTGAATTAGAAAAAACACACTTATACACACAAACACATTGCACGTAAAGATAAAAATTGAAATGGATTTGCAACAACAGCGAAACCACGGGAGAGGCCATTTAAGGACTACTTGAGTCCATTAGCTAATTTGAGCACATCATGCATTAGATACCCAAATGTAGGCTGCTAGGAGTTTTGAACTAAAACCTAGTGTGCTAAATTGTCTCCCAACATTCTATGGCCTAGAAAATGAGGATCCATATAATCATCTGAATGATTTTCATACAATTTGTCAAACTTTTAAATATGAGAATTTTTCAAGATGATGTTAAACTTAGACTATTCCCATTTTCTTTAAAGGATAGAGCTCGTTCATGGTTCAATACATTGCTGCTAATAGCATTACAACATGGGAACAAATGGTAACAAAATTTTTAAATAAATATTTCCCGATTCATAAAACCAATCTATTCGCGAGGGAAATCTCGAGTTCACCAAAGAGAAGGCAGCGCAGTTTTGAAGCGTGGGAGGCGATTCAATGGGCTACTTTTGAAGTGTCCACATCATGGAGTGCGAGAAATGGCACCAATGCCAATACTTCTTGGAGGGATTATTGCCAAATGTGCAAGAATGGCTAATGGCAACAAGTGGAGGAGAGCTAATGTCAAAAGTGCATCGAGAGATTTGGGATTTCTTCCGGCGACAAGCGAGATAATTCCCAACAGCGGAGCCGATCTCTCAGGAATACTAGAAGAATTAAAGGAGTAAATGAGGTTCACATTGGCGAATCAAGTTCGGGAATTAAAGAAGTCAAAGAGATAATTGAAGGTCTTTCTCAACAAATAGCATCGTTGACGACTGCTAAATCAACGAGCCACATGACCATGAGTCGTATTCGAGATCAAGCCAATGCCATCGGTGTCATGAGAAACCATCAAATTACAACCCATACTCCAACACATATAACCACTGGATGGAGAGACCACCCCGATTTTCATGGTCTCAAGGATTCCAGCGAGAATGGACCAGCGGCTCCGGCTCCACCAATGCAACCAATTCCTCGAGTTCCTCAAGCCTCTCGGCCACCATTTAGACCGTACAATCGAGCCAAAACTTACTCTCAACCCGGACCATGGGAGGATTCATTCCAAAATTTCAAGAATGTTACTCAATCTACAATCGAGCAACAAAACCGCACCATTGATGGACTACGGAATGAGATGAGAGCGAGCTTCACTCACAAGCCCAATCGGTTTCAAGCCTCGAGAAGATGGTGGGACAACTTGCTTCTTGTTCGAGACTTTGGCAATGACTGTTGAAAAGGTAAATTTCCAAGTCAACCGATGCCTAATCTAAAGGAGTACATGAAGCAAGTACCGGTTCACCTGCAGACATGGAGAGGTTAAAGCCGTTATGACCTTACGAAAAGGAAAAGAAGTCGACAACAAAGTGGAGATGCGGTGACAAAAAGAAAATCAGTTGTACTGTAAATGTTGAAGACTCACCACCGGAGGAGAAAGAAGAAACCAACCCACGGAATACATTCCTAAAGCTCCATTTCCTCGAGAGGTTAGCTAAAGGAAAGAAGGAAAATCCACGGTGAGATTCTTGAAGTCTTGAAACAGGTAAGTGTTAACATCCCTTTACTTGATGCAATAAAGCAAGTTCCATCTTATGCCAAGTTTCTTAAAGACCTTTGCACTAAAAAGAAAATATTCATGTTCGAGAAAAAGGCATTTTTAACTGAAAATGTTAGTTCATACTCAACACAAAATTCCTCTAAAATGTAAAGACCCGGGCTCCCATTATTTCATGTAGTATAGGGAACCACACAATTGAGAATGCTTTGTTGGATTTAGGAGCTAGTGTTAATCTTTTGCCTTACTCGGTATTTGTGAAACTTGGATTGGGAGAATTACACCCGACTCCGGTGGTGTTACGACTTGCGGATCGGTCCACGAAAATACCTCGTGGTATTGTGGAGGGCGTGCTTATCGGGTAGACAAGTTTTATTTTCTGTTGATTTCATTGTAATTGACACTCAACCAATACGGGATTCAAGGAAGCATATCCCCATTATCTAGGCCGACCATTCTTGGCAAGCTGCCGATGCTCACATTCAATGCGGGGCTGAAATATGCGGTTGTCCTTTGGCAATATGACCATGGAGCTCAACATCTTGACATTGCCAAACAACCTCACAATGCGAGATGATGGAATTGTTGATGTGGATTTAATTGAAGCATTAGTTGATGATACTTTTCTTTCAAACCTTAGTGATGACCCTTTACAAACATGTTTAACTCACTTTGGTTTGGATTTTGATGTTGACGGATCGGTCGATGAGGTCAACGCCTTACTGACTTCAACACCATCCATGGACACTAATAAATGGAAGTCAAGAGTTGAACAACTAGCACCATCGAGAGAAGAAAATCATCCCATCATCGAGTCACCACCGAAACTCGAGCTCAAACCATTACCCAACACTTTGGAATATGCGTTCTTGGGAGAAAAAGCACTCTCTGCCGTAATCATCTCATCATCCACTAAATGACGAGCAAAAAGGTAAGTTGTTGGATGTTTTAAAAAAGAGCACAAAGGAGCATTAGGATGGACCATGCATGACATAAAGGTATAAACCCGGTGATGCGCATGCATTACATTCACCTTGATGAAAATGCTAAATCTACTAGGGAAATGCAACGTCGGTTAAATCTAATATGAAAGAAGTTGTTAGAGCGGAAGTCCTTAAACTATTAGATGCGGTATCATTTACCCATTTCGATAGTTCATGGGTCGATCTGTGCAAGTGGTCCCCAAAAAAGTCGGGAGTCACGGTGAGTTACCAATGCGATAATGAATTGATACCCAGCTTTAGAGTGACTACGGGATGGCGTGTATGCATTGATTATAGAAAGTTAAATTACATCACACGTAAAGACCATTTTCCTTTACCATTTATTGATCAAATGCTTGATAGATTAGCGAGGCCATGATGATTTTATTGCTTTCTAGATGGCTATTCGGGATACAATCGATTCCCATGCACCAAAAGATCGAGAAAACCACTTTCACTTGCCCTTTTGGCACTTTTTTGCATATAGGAGAATGCCATTTGGATTATGTAATGCACTGCTACATTTCACATTTCACGTTGTATGTTAAGCATTTTTTCTGATATGGTTGAGCGATTTCTTGAGGTCTTTATGGATGACTTTTCTATTTTGGAGATTCATTTGATCAATGTTTACATCATCTAACACAAGTTTTGCGAGAGATGTATAGAGAAGAATTTGGTCTTAAATTGGGAGAAATGCCATTTTATGGTAAAACAAGGTATAGTTCTTGGTCACATCATTTCATGCAAAGGTATTGAGGTTGACAAAGCCAAGGTGGATCTCATTTCTAATCTTCCTCCACTTTAAAGCGATCGGAAGAAGTAAGATCTTTCCTTGGGCATCTTTGGTTTTTATAGGCGTTTCATTAAAGATTTTAGCAAAGTTTCTAGACCTTATGCAATTTACTTGCTAAGGATGTACATTTATCTTTTGATGATTCATGTCTTGTAGCATTTGAAAAGTTAAAGCATTTGTTGACGTCATCACCCATCATTCACCACCAATGGAGCTTACCATTTGAGCTTATGTGTGATGCATCGATTATGCGGTAGGAGCGATATTAGGACAAAGAGTAGATCGAATTCCTCATGTTATTTACTATGCTAGTATGACATTAAGCGATGCAGTTGAACTATTCAACTCTTTGAAAAAGAAATGCTAGCGATAGTGTTTGCATTAGAAAAATTTCGATCTTATCTCATTGGTTGTAAAATAATTGTATTCACGAGATCATCTTTGCTCTGAAATATCTTCTCACAAAGAAAGATGCAAAAGCTAGACTAATTCGTTGGGTGTTACTTTTGCGGGAGTTTGACTTGGAATTCAAAGATAAGAAAGGTTACGAAAATGTTGTGGTGACCATCTCTCTCGTCTCCACTTTGACATCAACACGAACCATTAACATTGAATGAGTCATTTCGGATGAACAATTAATGAGTGTGGAAGTATTACCTTGGTATCTTTGATATAGTTAATTATCTTGTTACGGGTAAACTTCGAGCATTGGACCAAGCAAGACAAGGGCTAAATTCTTTGCGGAAATAAAGAATTTTTTTGGGATGACCACTATCTGTTTAAGTATTGTGCGAGATCAAATTATTGACGATGTGTCCCAGAGAAATGAAGTTCATAACATCCTTTCGTTACTGCCATGAACAAGCTTGTGGAGGCCATTTCGGCGCTAAGAAAACGGGGACTAAAGTTCTACAATGTGGTTTTATTGGCCAACTATATTTCGAGATGCTTACACCTTTTGTTCTTCATGTGATAGGTGTCAACGAATGGGGAGCATTACGAAGGAACATGATGCCACTAAATCCAATTTTAGTGGTTGAGATTTTTGATGTATGGGGTATCGACTTCATGGGACCCTTTCCCGCGTCTTTTGGCCATCATACATATTGGTTCTTTGTTGACTATGTTTGAAATGGGTAGAGGCAATTCCATGCGAGAACCAATGATCATAAAGTGGTGATAGGGTTTTTGAAGAGCAACGTTGTTTCACGCTTTGGATTCCCTCGAGCAATAATCAGTGATGGTGGTGCCCACTTTTGCAATAAATCATTCAAAGCACTTTTGACAAAGTACTCCATCACTCGTAAAGTGGCGACTCCGTATCATCCATGAAACCCGGTGGCCAAGTTGAGATCTCGATCGAGAAATAAAGCACATCTTAGAAAAGACCGTGAGGCCGACGAGAAAAGATTGGTCATTAAGACTTGATGATGCATTATGGGCATATAGAGCGGCGTTCAAAACCCCATGGGATGTCACCCTACGAGGCTAGTGTATGGAAAAGCTTGCCACCTACTGTGGAACTCGAGCATCGTGCGTCTTGGGCCATCAAGAAATTCAATTTTGACATGCGACAAGGCTGGCTCGAAAAACGATTCTGGTGTGGCGAAACTTGAAGAAATTCGTAATGATGCATCGAAAATGCCAAGGTTTACAAGCGTGAATGAAAGTCTTTCATGATAAGCGATTATGAGAAAATCTTTCACTCCGAGTCGAGAAAGTACTTTTATTCAATTCTCGTTTGCACTTATTCCCGGGTAAACTACGCTCTCGATGGTCAGCCCCTTCATTGTTCATCTTGTTTTTTCCACGTAGGGCAATTGAAATTAAGGACCCAAAAATGGTGTCACGTTTAAAGTTAATGGTCAAAGATTAAAGCCATATCTAGAGTACCAACCACATGGAGAGGACAGAAATAAATTTAAGTGACCCACCATTTTGAATTAAGATTTTCTTTTCGGTGATTTATTTATTTATTTATTTTTTATTTTCTTTTAATTGAAATCATTTGTGCATAAGTGTGTTTGTTTAACCATTAAGTTTTTTTTTTATCACTTTTAATCATGAGACAGTTCCTCTTGAACATCCTTAGGCGACTTCAGCGTGTCGATCTCATCTCGAGAGGCGGATACGATTTTGTAAAACACATCGTATTTGGAAGCTACAACCACCGGAGTTAATATCCCACGTTGAGGATTTAGAAAGCCAACTCGAGAGACATTGAGAGCGTGTCTACAACATCGATTGGAGCTTGAGGTAAATTCTATAAGAGGGCGATTGTGATTTTCTTTGTGTGTTTTTATTTGTTTGTTATTTCGTTTGTGTGTTTTAGTTTGTGTGTTTTAGTTTGTCACCCGGTTAAGTGGCGGATAACGGTACTCGTGACAATCAAGTCGGTTACTTGATTTCCCATAATTCTTGATCTTCGAGGCGAAGGTATGGATAGAAAGCGAGATCTTAGCAAAGCTTCATAGTCGATTCCTTCACTTCCTCGAAATGCCCTCCTCACATCTATAAAGCTCGATCGAGCATGCGATTGCTCATGAGGAATAACATACTGCGATATTCATTTGGTTAATTGAGGCTAAAAAATACGCTTGGCGGTGAGTTGCCTCACAAATTTATTGCATACATGCACTGGTTGTGGTAAAGGAAATTATGCAAGAAAGCGAAGAGCTCGAAAGATTTCGGTTGCTTGTCATAAGTGTGCGAAATGATATGCAATAAAAAGCGATGTTCTTTAGGAATGGTGTCGATATGAGAGAAGATAAGATTCAATTCATTAGGGATGGCTTGAATAAGGAGTCATTGGATGATATCCTTTTGTCTCTTGAAAGCATCCCGTGGATATGTGCAAGGAGCGATTCTCGATTATGGCCATCATTCGAGAAAAGAGCATGCGATCTGATCTCGGGAATCGACTATAAGCGACCTGTTTGCCGGTTTATAAGAAAAGCTGGATGGGAAGCCTATCCTCGACCCATAGAGGCGTTGAAGCCGTTTACGGGCGTAAAACCGAGAGGAAGATGTGAGCCACGATCGCAACTACACTGTAAATATCCTTTTACTTTCTTGTTGTTTTTTATTTCTTGTTGTTTTACCATTTGCATTATTGTCTTTAATAATTTTATATTTGTCATTACTTGCTTTTCCTTTTCTTGTTTCTTTTTGACTCTCAAGCCATGTGCATTACGATTAATTGACATAGACATGACACCTCATTCACAAATTGTGACCCATTCTTGCCAAGATCCTTAAATATGATTCTTTTCGTTTACACTCACAAATTATTTTTGAGAAGTATCATAATGGCATACTCCCAATAAACAATTCAAGAACATTTGTGTGCTTTCGGATTTAACTATGGCAAATATAAAAAGAGTTCTTTGAGGCGACCATTGATCTTGGTCGATGCATGCGAGAGAAAAAATTACACTTAGTATACGGTGGAGGTGACCGAGGGTTATCAAAATTGGTCTCAGAAGCTGCTTTTGTCAGAGGAAGTCAAGTGTTAGGCATCATACCACAAACCCTAAAACCTTTGGGCTGCTTGTCTAACTCACCGGGCGGAGAAGAGTTAGTTGTCTCGGGTATGCAAGAAAGAATAAGCTGAAATGCTTAATCATCTTGATGCTTTTATTTTCTTACCGGAGATCTTGCAACTCTAGAGGCACTTATCACTTTAGCATCTTAGGCCCATCTGCACATTCATCAGAAACCCATCGGTTTGTTAAATGTCAATAATTTTTATGATGGCTTTATCGCATTTCTTAACCATGCAATAAAAAACTACTTCATTCCCTCTACGGTGAAAAAGCTTTTTATTTGTGCTCACCTGCTTTAATGAGCTACTTGATGCATTACAAGCTTATCGACCAGAGCCAGATCCCAAGACCTTGGTGTTGGAGTGTACAAATAACGATGGTAACAATAGCGGCAGTAAGAAGTACAAATTAGATTTAAATCTCCTTTGTAAATATTTTATTACGTGTTGCACCACCCGGTGATGTCTTAAACTCTACTTCTTTCCTTTAAAACATTGAGGACAATGTTTAGTTACAGTTGGGGGAGGGGATAGTTGACAATTGTGGAATGTTGGTTAAGTTTTACTAATTTTTGTTGTAGAAACTAAGCTGTTGTTAGCTTTTTTGTGTTGAAGATGGCTGAATATGGAGTGTAGTTACTCTAGAAACGCATCTTCTTAGTAAAAAAAAAAAAAGGAAAAAAATAAAAAAAAAAAAATTTCTTATTTTTCGTGTGATTTTTCTAACTTTTTGACTTCTCCTTTATAAATATGCATTTTCAAATTTTGAGTCGAAGATGGCTGAATATAGAGTGTAGTGCCTCTAGAAACGCATCTTCTTAGTTAAAAAAAAAAAAATCATCATTTTTCTATCATTTTAAGTGTAACATTTTCAATTAGTTTTTCTGCATCATTTTCACATTTACGCATGCATATTTTCCTTTCATGTTTAGAATAGGTTGGGGGTAGAATGTTGTTTAAAAAAAAATAATAAAAAAAATGTGATTTTGTTTTTATTTTTGGATGACATGATGATTTTCGAATTTTAGTATTTGTATTATCTTTGGTTTTGAGTGATGTTACACTATGTTTGCTACTCTACATGTTGATGTCGGAGATAAATATGAGTTGCTTGAAAAAATTGACATGTCATAATGAATACCAAGTGAGCTTTTGAGCCTATTATTTTTCTTGGAAGTAACCCTTTTTGCCCATTCTTCATACTGACTTAGTAATATTATTATTTTATACATGATCTTTAGATTTCCTTGGAGTCAACCCCTTAAAAAAAAAAAAGAGAAAAAAAAAAAAAATGCGTTGCTACATCTAAAGGTCCATTTAACTAGTAGATATGGAGGAGTATCTAGAGCCCTAAAAGATGATGGAAAGGCCGTCTTTGACCCGTTTGAGCCTTTCTAGCCATCCCTTATGTCAAATATCCATAGTTAGCCATTTTGAGCCTTTTATTAAAAAAAAAAAAAAAAAAACTTTTCTTTGTCAACTTATCGTATTCACCCACTCCAATTTGGAGTATTACCCGATATCTTACAAGTTCCATCACCTATTCATGTTTGAGAAAAATATAAATAATTGTTTTGTTTAGTAAAGTTGTGCAATACCGAAAAAAAAAAGAAAAAAAAAAGAGAAAAAAAAAGAAAAAAAAAAGAAAAAAAAATTCTCTAAAAAAAAAAAAAAAAAAAAAAGGGGGGAGAAAAAAAAAAAAAAAAAAAAAGTAAAATGCACTTTTTAATTTCCAAAAGATATTATTTTTCTCAAACATATATTTTGTTTCCTCTATTTTCCTTTCTTTGTTAGCCATGTCCCTAGCCTACGTTACATCCTAATAAAAGTCCTTCTTGATTTTAGGGAACTATAGTCTGAAGTAGAAGCTAGTTATATGGGCTAAAAGATGTTGTAATGCATAATAAAAAAAAAAGTAAATAAATTGGGTTGACTAGCATTTTGTTTGACTTGAGATCGTGTTATTTCTAAGTTGTGGGCATATTCTTTTCATCTTGGTGAGAGTGTGTGATATTATTTCTTTACTATCTTCACTCTATTTATCATTCATTGAAGTGACAATTTTTATTGGGTTTAATTTCTTTGTGAGAGTGTCACTATTAGGGTGAGATTTTGGGGTTTGACATGTCATTTTTGAAAGTAGCTGTATTTACTTGGTTGATTCATGTGGATGGTTGATGTGGGTGTGATGTTTCTTTAGACTGGAGATAATGCTTATACTTTTATTTGATTGCTATCATTAGTCTGATTGAATAAACAAGTTTGTTTAAAAAAAAAAAAAAAAAAAAAATTTGGGTTTGAATTTTTTTTTCGCTTTATTTGCTAGGGACTAGCAATAAGCTGTTGGGGTGTGTTGAGTGTTAGAAAGTGTATATTTATAAAGGAGAAAATCGTCATTTTGTACTTCAAGTTTTACTAACATCTTTAATTTTCTTAATTTAAGTCTCTTGTTATTTAATTATGTGTGTTTTGTTTTAATTAAGTATTTTGTGTATTTTAGGGTATTATGGTCATTTCACAATGAGCGAGATTTCGGATAGCAAAACGGACGTCACTTTTGAACTCGGGACAGTCGAAAACCTTAAGAGGAGTATAAAAGGAAAAATGGCACTTCACACGTGCGGCACTATTCACATGTACATGTCTTTTCATGGATCTTTTCGCGACAACTTTCGAGACAGCGTTCTTGTTCAAACCGTGTGCAAACCGTATTCTTTGTTCAAACCGCGTGGTCAAACCCGTGGTCAAACCGTATTCTTTCTTTCACCGATGACGTGGCGCATCTTGTGCATCCAAACTATTTTTAATCAGATGGCCATGATTCACTCAATGTATCTATAAAAAGGGGCCTCCCCAATTTGATACCCCTGAATCCATTTTTGAGCTTAGTTTTACTGTAATTCCTTCTCCATCTTGTATTTTCTACGTATTTTAATAAAATTTCCATTTTACCCTAGTTCAATAATGAGTAGCTAATTTTCTTTCAAGCTTGGGTTGAAGGTGAAGTCTCAACATGTGTCATGGGCTTTAATTGGTAAATTTATTTTCTCTTCCCTAATTTCTGTGGAGGTTTTGACTTTTAAATCGACAAATAATAATAATCTTGTCTAGTTCATACAGTTTCTGGCACCTAGTATAAGGTTATTATTATTTGTACGATAAGCCCTTGACACCATATTGATTAGGCGTGGTTCATGAGGTGTGGATTCCCCCTCATGATTTAATTGGTATTAATAAGGATTATTTAGCCCATGATGCATGTTGATACGGATCCAGATACCCAAGTGCTTTATCTCAATAGTTTCCAATTTAATTATTTCTGCCAATCCAATTTAAATTCCAGCATCATCTAAATCACTTCCACACAAATCCAACCACCCATTTACATAATCAATTCTACATATAATTAAAATCCACCTCCTCGTGGGATCGACACTCAACACCATTAATCTATTCTACAATAGATTCGTGCGCTTGCGAGTTCAACAAAATTTGCACAACACAGGAGACCTACATCTTCTAGATTCTCCGATAAAGATTCTAATGCTAGTGTTTCCTCACTAGAAAGAAAATTTACAAAAATTCCTTCAGTTATAAATCTCCCTTTTCAACCTATAAAGAGTCAGCCTAGGTTTTCCACTTCGGATATACCTAGTTCTTCCATACATTCTGTTGACTATACCACTAGTGTACCACACCCAATTTACACTAGTCGTCAACAGGAACAAAGACAGGAAGAGAAGGAACCTTCTCCTCCGACTTCTCCCACATTTTCTGCAGTTACAGAAAATGTTATCAACGTTCTTGAAAAAGATTTTGAACTTGATAAAACCCTTTTGCATAAAGATTTTTACTCAGACATTAATAAAGAAAAAAAGACTTTGGTTTTTTAAACATTTCTTAAACCAAAGAAGAAAAATACAAGAAGATTATTATGAATTTGTAAATTTACATAAAGTCCACATTTTATTTTTTGATTGGTTTGAAATCTATGCTTCAGTAAATGATATTTCTTATCCCTTTAAAGAATCAAATCCAATCACAGTTCGTAAAAAGATCACTGAATGGAATCTATCAGATACTGATAGAGCCATTGAATCTGAGCATCCTCCTCTCAGGAGTATAACCATTAATCATGGTGACCCTCCTACTCTTATTAAAGCCTCACCTTACAAAATCCATAAACCAAGTGATCCGGATAAAGATTTAGATAGCATTATCCAACAGAATAATTTCTGTAATGCTAATCTAAATACAATAGGAAAACAGTTGACTAGGATAGAGAGTCAAATCCAAGGGTCAACCATTCAATTTCCCTCTCCTGTTTCATCAAAGTCTGATTCCTTGAAAAAGCTTAAAGAACCTATTTTCAAACCATTTCAGGTTTCGAAACATAGTCAGAAGCTCGTTCAAGAATCTAAATCAGATTTTGCCAGAGCTATAAAAGAACAACTTGATAAAATAGAAGCATCTCATTCTCCTATTACACCAAAATCTTCTTTTGCCTCTTCCTCTAAGTCCAAATTACTCCGATAGTGCCCAATCTAGCAAGATTGCGGTCTTTTAGAAACAGGACCAATCTTCTATAGCCTCCTCGGATATAGAAGCCTTCAAAGAAGAACCTACTTAAAAAATAAATAAAGTTCATTGGGAATTGACACTCCCAACCACTAAAAGTCCACCAGATCTAGCCATAGATAATAGACCAAGTGCACTAAATCAATCTCGGTTTAATGCATCTTCTGTCTATGAGTGGAATTTAGATGGCATGTCTGAATACAACATACTAGGGTTGTTGCAACAGATGACCATGGCAGCTAATGCTTATAAAACCCAATCAGGAACTTCTGACAAAGCTATTGCAGAAATCCTTATTGCTGGTTTTACAGGTCAACTAAAAGGATGGTGGGATCATCTTCTCACTAATCAGCAACAATTAGATATTTTAAATTCTATCCAAACAGATGAAGAAAGGTTACCAATCCTTGATGAGTTCAACAATCCTATGCAGGATGCAGTTGCTACTCTAATCCTCACCATATCCCTCCATTTCATAGGTGATCCTTCACACCTTAGAGATAAAAATGCTGAGTTACTACATAATCTGAGATGTAGGAAACTTAGTGAATTTCAAAGTTATAAAACCGCCTTCTTCACTAGACTTTTCTTAAGAGATGATGCAAACCACACAACATGGAAAGAAAAATTCCTCGCTGGTTTACCTACTCTCTTAGGAGAAAAGGTTAGAAATTCCATTAAAGCCCTTTATGACAATCGTATTCCTTATGATGAACTCACCTATGGTGAATTGGTTAGTTTCATCAACAAGGAAGGTCTAAAGATTTGTCAAGATTTGAAGTTACAGAAACGACTAAAATGGGAGCTTAGGAAATCTAAGCAAGAGTTAGGCAGTTTCTGTAAACAATTCAATTATGACCCGTTTAAGATTTCTAATTCCAAAGACTGTAATGGTAAGTGTTCTTCGAAGCCTTACAAAAAACATTACAAGTACAAGAGCCATAAAAAACCCATTTCCGATTTTAGAGAAAAATTTTATAAGAAACCTTCGAGGCCTTATAAAAAGCCCAATTTCTCTAAAAAGAAAGCTTTTAAATCCAAACCCAAAACTCCTTTTAACTACAAAGAAGCCATATGTCATAAATGTGGAATAAAAGGCCATACTGCAAAGTATTGCAGAATGAACAAAAGGCTTCACGAGCTTGATCTCGATGAAGAAACCCTCTCAAAGATCTCTCCTCTGCTCATAGAGTCTGATGATTCTGACTCAAATTTCTCCTTATCTGGAGACAGTGATCCTTTACAAATTGATGAATTGATTGACTCGGAAACATCTATCACAAGTGATGATGATTCTGATTACTGAACCTCATAAAATCAATGTTTTGACAAAAGACCAAGAAACTTTTCTTGAACTTGTTAAACATATTTCGATCCAACTCTTCAAAGAGAATATTTAGATAAACTTCTAAAGACTTTGGAAATAAAAGAAAAACCCGAGAGACTAAAATTCCAATCGTCAAGAAGAGTACCTATGACCTTACAAATCTTGGAGAAAAAGAAAACAAAGAAAACAACTCCTACCATCCAAGATCTTCAAAAGGAAATTAAAGACATCAAACTTGAAATTAAAGAATTAAAAAAAAAAACAAAAAACTGATTATTCTCAAACCATCCAACTCTTATTACAAAAACAATTGGAAGATGACTCTGATAAAGAATCAAATTCTAATAATAAAAATGATTTAAAATTTGGTGAAAATGATTTGCAACTTGAAAACATTGAATCAATTCCAAATGATTTTCTTTTTGTTTTAAATCAAATCACCACTAGAAAATATTTAATAAAAATTACTTTAGTATTTTCCAAAGAATTAGAAATTGACACCATTGCCTTATTTGACACTTTGGTCTTGATTTAAATTGTATTAAAGAAATTTTTGTTCTGATAAATTTAAAGAAAAAACAAAAGAAAGACTTTCTGCGCGCCAATAATTCAAAACTAAACATCCATTCTAAAGTTGAAGCATCTGTTCTTAAAGATAATTTTGAATTTAAAACTACTTTCTTTCTAACAAACGACATCCATCATATTGTTATACTAGGAACACCATTTATAAATCTCATAACTCCTTATATTGTTGATTATGATGGTATATCTTTTAAAGCGGGAAAAATAAGTTTAAAATTCCCTTTTATAGAAAAACCTAAAACCAGAAATTTAAACATCATAAAAGCCAACTCTGTACACCAGAACCAAATAAATGTTTTGCTTAAATCAAAACAAGAAAATTTAGCTTGTTTACAAAAGGATTTAAGTTTACAAAAAATAGAAAACCAACTGAATAAAGATTTTATACAAAGAAAAATTTCTGAGTTTAAAGCCCTAATTGAAAAAGAAATATGTCTTTGATCTCTACCATGCTTTTTGGAACAGAAAACAACATTTGGTTGATTTGCCATACGAAAATTCTTTTGATGAAAAACAAATACCCACAAAAGCCCGTCCTATTCAAATGAATATGGAATTAGAGAAACATTGCAAAGAAGAAATCAAAGAATTAGAATCTAAGGTCTAATTACCAAATCAAGATCCCCATGGTCTTGTGCCGCTTTTTATGTCAATAAAAATTCGGAAATAGAAAGAGGTACACCAAGATTGGTAATAAATTATAAACCCCTAAATAAAGCCTTAAAATGGATTAGGTACCCTATACCTAATAAAAAAGATTTACTCCAAAAACTTCACTCTGCATTCGTATTTTCAAAATTTGACATGAAGTCAGGTTTTTGGCAAATTCAAATTCACCCTAAAGACCGTTATAAAACAGCCTTCACTGTTCCATTTGGTCAATACGAATGGACAGTAATGCCTTTTGGTTTAAAGAATGCACCTTCAGAATTTCAAAGAATTATGAATGACATTTATAATCCTTTTTCTGATTTTTGTATTGTTTATATTGATGATCTATTGATTTTTTCACAATCAATAGATCAACATTTTAAACATTTAAAGACTTTTTATTTCGCAACTAGAAAAGGCTTGGACTAGCTATTTCTAGTAGCAAAATTTCCTTATTTCAAACTAAAATCCGATTTCTTGGTCATTATATTTCAAAAGGAACTATCACCCCTATTGAAAGATCTCTTTCTTTCACTAATAAATTTCCTGATAAAATCCTTGATAAAACCCAATTGCAAAGATTTTTGGGAAGTTTAAATTATGTTCTTGATTTCTGTCCTAACATTAATAGGATTGCTAAACCATTGCATGATAGGTTAAAAAGAATCTGTTGCATGGTGGAAGAACATACTAAAGTTATTAAACAGATAAAAAATATTGTTAAAGAAATTCCATGTTTATTTCTTGCAAATCCTGCATTACCTAAAATAGTTGAAACGATGCGTCTGATTTAGGTTACGGTGGGATATTAAAGCAAATTGATAATAATAAAGAACAAGTAGTACAATATGTTTCTGCACATTGGAATGAATGTCAGAAAAATTATTCTACTATTAAAAAAGAAATTTTATCTATTGTCTTATGCATATCTAAATTTCAAAGTGACTTGTTAAATCAAAAATTTTTGCTTAGAATTGATTGCAAAGTGCAAAACATGTTTTAGAAAAGGATGTTCAAAACATTGCATCAAAACAGATTTTTGCGATGGCAAGCTATTTTAAGTGTTTTTGATTTTGATATTGAGTTTATTAAAGGTGATACAAATTCTCTCCCTGATTTTCTAACCAGAGAGTTTCTTCAAAACAGATAAATGCCGCCAAAAAAGACCAAAGACAAAGGGAAAGGGATTCTCAAAGACCCTGTATCCCAAACACCATCCAAAGCCTCTTCCCCTCCTAAAGAAAAATTACTCTCATCAGCCATACCCATCAAATCCTGGATTGACACGATCGAGGATGAAGAAGCAAAATCTAAAGCCATTGCCTCGCAGGAACAGGTAAATGAATGGATGAAATCCATTTCCAAATCCCCTGAGCTCATGCTCGCCCTACAAAGTTTTTCTCAAAGCAAAATTTCTCCTAAAGAAGAAAATCCTATTTACGAAGAAATACACAAAAAGATCTCTTAAAGAAATCCCTTTTCAAAGTTTGAGCCAAGAAATTACAAAACCTTCTTCTCAAAATGTAATTGTTTTGGTGAAAGCTCATCTTCCCAGTTGTACTTTCACTGAACAAAGCTTTCAAAGAAAACTTGGATTGGTTTAATAAAACCCATTTCCAAAACATTTTATCTATGGAGGATGGATTTTATAATTGATCCATTTCAAGCTTTTTCAAAGATTTTTCCAATAGGTGGTTTTTAAACCTTGGGATTTAACAAAACCCGATCCTATTACCAAAGCATTTTAGAGTCCACTTGAGTCGATTAGATTCAAACACTTCTTCCTCGGTGATTCCCATCTGAGCCCGCCTATTCAACGGCAACCATTCTCAAAGTCTAAGCCCCGAAACAATGGGGTGACCAACTCCATAAACAAAAAACCTTTACCACAAAGATTCAAACGTCTACCACGTTGTTTGACTTTCTCATCTTGGGATTATCAACAAGCGTGGTTTAACACATTTTTCCTACAAAACCCTAAAAATCTCACTCATGGTTATTTTCTTCAATTCAAAAATAACCGTTCAAAGCCTTCAAACTGGTTCCAACAATGGTGGAACTATTTTGGCCCATGTCTGAAATCCTCACCCGAAATGCCACCGAGTGTCTAAATCTTTTCAAAGCCCATTATAAACCCACGAGAATCGAAAAAGAAGGTTCTCTCCTTTCCTCTGTTTCTGTACAAACTTCTTCCTACCATGGGTATGGATGTGGAATCTCCGTTACCACACTCAGGATACCCAATTAATTTTACAAAGAACATTCAAAGTCAAATGGTGGTCAAAATTCGATGAGCAGTCAAAATTAACTACCCATACCATTCATGATTGGCTTTACGCCAAAGGTTTCCTTGCCCGACCATCGAAGATATTAAAACCCAAGGAACCTTTCTTACCCAAAAATCGAGCCCAATCTCTTCTTGCAGTGCAAAGGCGAAGAAGAATATTTTAAAGTCATGGAACAGACTTCTCGCCTCAGGATCCGAGACATCCGTTGTCGGCTCCTCTGGCGATGAATCGAACCGTTTATTTCTCTTGGGGATGATAATGAAGACAAGCTGCCGAATCTTCCCTCCTATAAAGCATTAACGACATTTGTAATTTTCTTTGTGTAAAAAAAAAAAAAAAAATGATGAAAAAGTGTGTGTAATATTAAGTTCTTTTTTTTCCTTTGTTTCGGGTGGTCCTCTGGACACAAGTGAGAGCGCACATGTCTCTTCACCCGAATTTCCCATGTAAAATCAAAATTATTTTTCAAAATTTCATTAAAGCTACTGATATCGCTACGATCTCTCACCACGATGCAGCGCTCTGATTTAAAATGCTACAGGACGCGCCACAGTCTACAGGACGCGCCACAGTTAAAAAGCCACAGTTCCGGTCATAAAGCTACAGTCCCGGTTGAGTCGATTTTGTATTTAAATCTGAAGGAAGACTTAGACTCCTCAGATCAGTTTTAGAGCTCTCTCCCTCTCTTCTTCTTCTTCTCTCCCTTCTCTCTATTCTCTCCTCTCTCTCTGGGAATCTGGAATCACAAAAACATTAACGAAATACTATCCCAATCTTAGATCAAGGAAGTATCTCGTTAAGAGTTTTAAGATTAATTTCCCATTTCTTCTTTTAAATCTCAAGATCTAAAGCAAATAAATGTAAGCAGCTGATCTTTTAAAGATTTGTAATTTGTTCAAAGCTTTGTAATAAATTTTATTTCCGAATTTAAATTCTGCACTTTAAATTTTCCATAATTTAATTTAAAGCAATTTAAATTCTGCACTTTAAATTTTCCGCAATTTAATTTAAAGCAATTTAAATTTCTGCACTTTATTTTTCCGCATTTTAATTTAAAGCGATACAGACCGGTTCTTATCGGATCTGCCATAAAAAATTCTACATTCCTCGAAGCAAAGAGACCGGATCTCTGTGTACATTTGTACTTCTCTTCTCCCCTCCAATCGAATACTATTTAGGGATCCGATCTAGTATTATCTTTGAGCCTTTGTTGTAAAGAAGATTGCAAAACTAAAATTTTGTTTAAAGGTATATAGGCGGGAATCCCTCGACGTAAGTTCCAGAGATGATCCCGAATGGGCATTAGTCTGGTCCGCACTGGGGGTTAACAAGCCACGTACCATTAAACGACTTTAAAATTTAGTAGACTTAGTTTAAAGACCAAGATAGACTTAAGTTAAAACTTGATTTAAAATTGGTTTATTGAAGATCCTTAATAATTGGATAATTTTGAACGCATCCGCTTTCCACGATCCCGGTTTCCTATTGGTATCAGAGCCAAGGAAAATTAAAGCTTTTGCCCTTAGGATAGAAAACGATACCTTTTCCTATTGGTATCAGAGCCAAGGGGAAGATAGTGTAATATAGAGGTAAAGAATCTGTGTTGTCTGATTTCCAAAATTGTTTTCTTTGTGTGTGTTGAATTTTTACTGGTAGTAAGTCCCGCTTTAGGACAGGGATCCGTTTAGGGCAGTAAAACCATACCTGTAGACATCCACATAGGATTCGATTAAAGAATTTTAACAACATGGACTCTCTACTTCATAGAACATCATCTTTCTCTAGCTCTTCTTCCGAGAAGACTAGTGTATCAAAGAACATAGTGAATTCAGAAGAATTTATTATTGAAGATTTTAATAAAGCAATTGATAATTGGGATTTGCTTGAAAGTTTCTAAAGATAAAATTTATAAAATGAAAAAACTTGATTTTTAAAAGACTGATTGTGTAATAAAGACAAAGAAAGAGATATCACCCTTTCAAAGCCATTTGAAACAATTCATCTGTTTACGGAAAAGTCATTAAAAAGTTAAAAGAAAAGAATTTTAATTATGTCCACATAGGTTTAATCCAAGTAGGCATAAAACCCTTAACTAAAGAAGGATTAAACACTTCATTCTTCTGTCTCGAGAGATGGGAGGTTCATCTCCTTTGATGATTCCTTACTCGGTAGTATTGAATCTAGTCTCTCAGTAAAGGACCAATTTCTTTTGATCATTATCCAAACATAACGGTTTCATTAAAAGATAAAAATATTTTAAAAAGCATGATTTTACTGAGATCAAAACTCATAACTATCACATGTTAGAAGGATCTGTTCGGTTGCATTAATTTTCAAAATATCATACAAAGCCATGATCTCGGCGTTTAATCGCAACATAAATTCCAGTAAAAAAGAGATGAGACTCTTTTCTTGCAGACTGACCTTTCCAAAGCAAACACTGTTATTCCAAAACCCATTCAATGGAAAGATGTCAACCTTCCGATGAATGGATTCTTGAAGGAGCCCTTTGCTCGACAATACCTAAACATCTTGAGCCAAATACGAGTTACAAAATGTGACTCAATATTCAATGGTAAAGTCAAACTTTCATTCGGGAGATCTACATCTTCTAGATTCTCCGATAAAGATTCTAATGCTAGTGTTTCCTCACTAGAAAGAAAATTTACAAAAATTCCTTGATTATAAATCTCCTTTTCAACTTTAAAAAGTCGGCCTAGGTTTTCCACTTGGATATACCTAGTTCTTCCATACATTCTTGACTATACCACTAGTGTACCACACCCAATTTACACTAGTCGTCAGCGAGAACAAAGACAGAAGAAGAAAGGAACCTTCTCCTCCGACTTCTCCCACATTTTCTGCGATTCTGAGAGAATGTAATTAATGTTCTTGAAAAAGAATTTGGACTTGATAAAACCCTTTTGCATAAAGATTTTTACTCAGACATTAATAAAGAAAAAAGACTTTGGTTTTTTAAACATTTCTTAAACCAAAGAAGAAAAATACAAGAAGATTATTATGAATTTGTAAATTTACATAAAGTCCACATTTTATTTTTTGATTGGTTTGAAATATATGCTTTTAAAAATAACATTTCTTATCCCTTTAAAGATTCAAATCCTATTACCGTTAGAAAGAAAATTCCTGAATGGAACCTTTTCGACAGTAATAAAACCATAGAATCTGAGCATCCACCTCTTAGGAGTGTATCCATTGACCATGGTGAACCACCTATTAGGATTAAAGCCTCACCTTATAAAATTCATAAAGACCCAGAAGCGGTTTAGATAGCATTATCCAACGAATAACTTCGTAATGCTAATCTAAATACGATAGAAAACTTGATTAATTAGGATAGAAGACCAAATCCAAAAGTCAACCATAACTATTTCTCCTGTTTTATCAAAGCCTATTTCAACAAAATCGGATTCGATAAAAGCTCAAAGAACCTATTTTCAAACCTTTTCGGGTTTGAAACATAGTCGAAGCTTGTTCAAGAATCAAAATCAGATTTTGCTAAAGCTATTAAAGAACAACTTGATAGAATAGAAGCATCCTCTCCTACTCATTCTCTAAAGATGCATCCTCCTCTACTCCTATTTCTAAAGCCCAGTTGCACTGATAGTGCTCAATCAAGCGGGATTGCGATACTAGAACAAGATCAATCCTCATAGCCTCTTCGGATATAGAAGCCTTTAAAGAAGAACCAACTTCAAAAGTCAATAAAATTCATTGGGAATTGGCACTCCCAACCACTAAAAGTCCACGGATCTAACCATAGATAATAGACCAAGTGCATTAAATCAATCCGGTATAATGCATCTTCCGTCTATGAGTGGAATTTAGATGGAATGTCTGAATACAATATCTTAGGATTATTGCAACAAATGACCATGGCGACCAATGCTTATAAAACCTAATCGGGAACTTGACAAAGCCATTGCGAAATCCTTATTCTTTGTTTTCTGGTCAACTAAAGGTTGGTGGGATCATCTTCTTACCAATCAACAAAGCAATTAGATATTTTAAACTCTATTCAAACAGATGAGGATGGAATCCCGTTCGGATGAATTCAATAGTCCAATTCAAGATGCGATCGCCACCTTGATTTTGACTATATCCTTCATTTCATAGGTGACCCTTCTCACCTCGGAGATAAAAATGCTTGAGCCTACATAACCTAAGATGTAGAAAACTTAGTGAATTCCAAAACTACAAAACTACATTCTTTACCAGACTTTTCTTAGGGATGATGCAAATCATATAACTTGGAAGGAGAAATTCCTTGCGGGTTTACCTACCCTATTAGGAGAAAAGTTAGAAATTCCATTAAAGCCTTATATGATAACCGTATTCCTTACGATGAGCTCACCTATGGTGAACTTGTCAGTTTTGTCAATAAAGAAGGTTTAAAGATATGTCAAGACTTGAAATTACGAAACGACTTAAATGGGAGCTTAGAAAGTCTAAGCAAGAATTAGGTAGTTTACGTAAACAATTCAACTATGACCCTTTAAAACTTCTACTTCCAAAGATTGTAATGGTAAGTGTTCTACGAAACCTTACAAGAAACATTACAAGTCCAAAGGCCATAGAAAATCTTTCCAAAAGTTTAGAGAACCTTTTTACAAGAAACCTTCAAAGCATTATAAAAAACAATTTTCTAAAAAGAAAGATTTCAAGCCCAAACAAAAAGCCCACTTTAACTTCAAAGAAGCCACATGTTTTAAATGTGGAATGAAAGGCCATCTTTGCAAAATTTTGTAAAATGAACAGAAAGCTTCATGAGCTTGGCCTTGATGAAGAAACATTTTCAAAAATAGCCTCTTTATTGATAGAGTCTTCTGACTCTGAGTCTTCCATGACGGGAAATGATGAATCACTGACAGTTGACGAGTTAGTTGACTCGATTACAGAATCGATTCCGATAATGATTGACTCAAGCCAATCAGAATCTTACTTAAAGAAAATCAATGTTTTGACTAAAGATCAAGAAACTTTTCTTGAATTGGTTAAACACATTTCTGATCCTACCTTACAAAAAGAATATCTTGATAAACTTTTAAAAACTTTAGAGGTAGGAGATAAAGATAAAGCAGAGAAACATCAAAATTCCAATAATAAAGAAAAACACTTATGATTTGACTAAAATCTTGGATAAAAAGAAAACAAAAAAGAAAACGATTCTAATATTCAAGATCTTGAAAAAGAGATTAAAGAAATTAAACTCGAAATTAAAGAATTAAAAGAAAAACAAAAGAATGATTCAGAAACTATTCAACTTCTATTACAAAAACAATTAGAAGACAATTCTGATAAGAATCAAGTTCGGATGGTGAAAAAGAAATTGATTTACAACTTGAAAACATTGAATCTGTACCCAATGATTTTCTTTTTGTCTTAAATCAAATTACCACAAGAAAATATTTGATAAAGATTACCTTAGTCTTTTCAAAGAACTTGAAATTGATACCATTGCCTATTTGACACTTTGGCCGATTTAAATTGTATTAAAGAAATTTTTGTTCAGATAAATATAAAGAAAGAACAAAAGAAAAGCTTTCTGCTAATAATAATTCAAAATTGAACATTCATTCTAAAGTAGAAGCATCATTATTAACGGTGGTTTCGAATTTAAAACTACTTTCTTCCTAACAAATGACATCCATCATGTTGTTATATTGGGAACACCTTTTATAAATCTTATAACTCCCTATACTGTAAATTATAATAGTATATCTTTTAAAGCGGGAAAAACCAAATTAAAATTTCCTTTCATAGAAAAGCCTAAAACAAGAAATTTAAATATTATAAAAGCAAATTCTGTTCATCAAAACCAAATAAATGTCCTACTAAAAACAAAACAGGCTAATCTAACCTGTTTACAAAAAGATTTAAACCTACAAAGAATAGAAAATCAATTAAAAAATGATTTTATACAAAGAAAAATTTCTGAATTCAAAGCATTAATCGAAAAAGAAATATGTCTTTGATTTACCAAGCTGCTTTTTGGAGCAGAAAAACAACACTTGGTAGATTTGCCATATGAAAATTCTTTTGATGAAAAACAAATACCCACTAAAGCTCGCCTATTCAAATGAATATGGAATTGGAAAAACATTGTAAAGAAGAAATTAAAGATTTGGAAAACAAAGGACTTATTGTTAAATCAAGATCCCCATGGTCTTGTGCCGCTTTTTATGTCAATAAAAATTCTGAAATAGAAAGAGGAACACCAAGACTAGTAATAAATTACAAACCCCTCAATAAAGCATTAAAATGGATTAGGTATCCCATACCTAATAAAAAAGATTTACTCCAAAAACTCCACTCTGCATTCATATTTTCAAAATTTGACATGAAGTCAGGATTTTGGCAAATTCAAATTCACCCTAAAGACCGTTACAAAACTGCTTTCACTGTTCCATTTGGCCAATATGAATGGACAGTAATGCCTTTTGGTTTGAAAAATGCACCTTCAGAATTTCAAAGAATTATGAATGACATCTATAATCCTTTCACTGATTTTTGCATTGTTTATATTGATGATGTATTGATTTTTTCCCAGTCAATAGATCAACATATTAAACATTTAAAGACTTTCTATTTCGCAACTAGAAAAGCAGGCCTAGCCATTTCTAGTTCAAAAATTTCCCTATTCCAGACTAAAATCCGATTTCTTGGCCATTATATCTCAAAGGGAACTATCACTCCAATTGAAAGGTCCCTTGCTTTCACTGATAAATTTCCTGATAAAATTCTTGACAAAACCCAATTGCAAAGATTTTTAGGGAGCTTGAATTATGTTCTTGATTTCTGCCCTAACATCAACAGGTTAGCAAAACCATTACATGATAGATTAAAAAAACCCTTTGCATGGTCGAAAATCATACTAAAATTGTAAAACAAATAAAAGACATTGTTAAAGATATTCCATGTTTATTTCTTGCTAATCCCACATTACCTAAAATTGTTGAAACGATGCTTGGACTTAGGTTATGGTGGAATATTAAAACAAGTTGAGAATAATAAAGAACAAATAGTACAATATGTTTTTACTTGCTTGGAATGAATGTCGGAAAAACTATTCTACTATTAAAAAGAGATTTTATCTATTGTTCTATGCATTTCAAAATTTCAAAGTGATTTATTAAATCAAAAATTTTTACTTAGAATTGATTGTAAAGCAGCAAAACATGTCTTGGAAAAAGACGTCCAAAATATTGCTTCAAAACAAATTTTTGCTAGATGGCAAGCTATTTTGAGTGTTTTTGATTTTGATATTGAATTTATTAAAGGCGATACAAATTCACTCCCTGATTTTCTAACCAGAGAGTTTCTTCAAAAGATAATGCCTCCTAAAAAGACAAAAGATAAAGGAAAGGGATCCTCAAAGACCACCGTGTCCCAGACACCTTCTAAAGCCTCCTCACCCCCTAAAGAAAAATTATTATCATCAGCCATGCCGATCAGATCTTGGATCGACACAATTGAAGATGATGAATCAAGAGTTAAAGCCCTTGCCTCTCAGGATCAGGTAAATGAATGGGTAAAATTCATTTCTAATTCCCCGATTTTTACTCGCTCTACAAAGTTTTTCACAAAGCCAAATTTCTCCAAAAGAAAAACCTTTTCTAAAGAAATTACTACAAAACCCTCTTCACAAAAAGTTGTTCTTTCCGGTGAAAGTTCATCCTCCCATTGTTCTTTCACAATCAAAGCTTTCAAAGAAAACCTCGGATTGGTTTGATAAAACCTACTTCCAAAACATTTTAACCGTGGAAGATGGATTTTACCATTCTGACCCATTTCAAACAATTTCAAAGTTTTTCCCCCCTGGATGGTTTTTTAAACCATGGGATTTAACAAAACCGCAAGCCTTCTATGAATCTATTCTTGAAGCCACTTTGAGTCGATCAAATTTAAACATTTCTTTCTCAGTGAAACCCATAAAGAACCTGCCTATTCCACTGCTACCATTTTAAAAGTCTTGAGCCCAAGAGAGTGGAATGACCATCTCCACAATCAGAAAAGATTCCCCGCCAATTTTCAAATGTATCGCCCACGTTGTTTGACCTATTCCTACTTTGGGATTATCAACAAGCACAGTTTAACACATTCTTCATCCAAAACCCAAAGAAATCTCACTCATGGTTATTTTTCTTTAATTCCAAAATAACCGTGCAAAGCCTTCCAAATTGGTTCCAACAGTGGTGGAACTATTTTGGCCCAACACCAGATATCCTAACTCCAAATGCCATCCAATGTTTAAACCTTTTTAAAGCCCATTACAAACCTTCTGAGTCGGAGAAAAGATTCCCCCCTTTTCTCTGTTTTTGTACAAATTTCTTCCTACCTTGGGTATGGATGTGGAATCTCAGATACCACACTCATGACTCCCAATTAATCCTTCAAAGAACTTTCAAAGTTAAATGGTGGAACAAATTTGATGAGCAGACTAAATTAACCACAAACCTAATCCAAAACTGGCTTTCTGCCAAAGGTCTCCTTGCCCCAACTATTAAAGACGTTAGAGCCCAAGGAACCTTCCTCACCCAAAAGTCCAAAGCCCAATCTCTTCTTGCAGGTGCCAAAACAGAAGAAGAGTATTTCAAAGTCATGGAGCAGCTTCTTGCCTCTCGGTCCGAACCATCTATTCAAAGCTCAACCTATGATGAAGATTACGAACCGATCGTCTCCTTGGTGACGACAATGAAGATGATTTGCCGGATTATTGTCTCCTATAAAGCAATGTAAATAAGATATTTACTAAAAAAAAAAAAAAAAAAAAATTAATTTCCTTATGTTTGTATTTCGGGTGGTCCTCTGGACACAAGTGAGAGCGCACATGTCTCTTCACCCGATTTTATATTTTGTATTCTGTATTTCTTCCGTATAAAGCTACAGTAAAAACGACGCTACAGTGCCAATTTCCAATGGTTACTGTGCACTTAAAGCTCCGCTACAGTGTCGTCAAGAATGAGTCTCAAAATTTTTGTATATAAGAATGACCGAAGACTTAGACTCGGCATTCCTTCCTTTCACTTCTCTCTCTACTTCTCTCTCTACTTCTCTCTCTCCCTGGGAAATGAAGATCAAGACTTCAAGGAATTATTTTCCTGTCTTGTGATTTTTCCTTTTCTTTTCTCTTTTCTTTTTTTTTTCTCAAGAGACAAAAGAAGTTTTCTGTATTCAAGGAATTTTCCGATCATTGGTTAAGTTCCTTGTTTTCAGAATTTTTCTGGAATCTCACTTGTAATCTGTTAAAGTCATTTCGACTTAAAGAAATAAATGTAAATACTTTAAAGCTTATGTAATTTTCATTTCAAAGCCTGTAATAATTTTAAAGTTCATGCGTATTTAAATTTCCGCAATTTACTTTACAGCAATTTAAATTTCTACAATTTACTTTTATGCACTTTAAATTTCCGTAATTTATTTTAAAGCAATTTAAATTTCTGCACTTTAAATTTTCCGCAATTTAATTTAAAGCAATTTAAATTTCTGCACTTTATTTTTCCGCATTTTAATTTAAAGCATTCTGCAGACTGGTTCTTATCAGATCTGCCATAAAAATTCTACATTCCTCAGAAGCAAAGAGACCGGATCTGCTTCTTTGTTGTACTCTTCTCCTCCAATCGAATACTATTTAAGGATCCAGATCTAGTATTATCTTTGAGCCTTTGTTGTAAAGAAGATTGCAAAACTAAAATTTTGTTTAAAGGTATATAGACGGGAATCCCTCGACGTAAGTTCCAGAGATGATCCCGAATGGGCATTAGTCCGTCCCGCACAATTTTGTTAACAAGCCACGTACCATTAAACGACTTTAAAATTTAGTAGACTTAGTTTAAAGACCAAGATAGACTTAAGTTAAAACTTGATTTAAAATTGGTTTATTGAAGATCCTTAATAATTGGATAATTTTGAACGCATCCGCTTTCCACGATCCCGGTTTCCTATTGGTATCAGAGCCAAGGGAAAGTAGGTGTAATATAGTTGTAAAAGAATCTGTGTCGTTTTAATTCCAAAATTGTTTTCTGTGTGTGTGCTGAATTTTCTTGGTAGTAAGACCGTTTAGGGATAGGATTTCCGCGTAGGGCTGTAAAACCATACCTGTAGGCATTCATATAGATTTTAATTGAAGTTTTAAAACAAACATGGATTCTCTACTCTGTAGAGCATCCTCTTTTTCCGATTCTTCTCTTGATAAAACCAAGGTGTTTCAAAGAATGTGGTGAATTGAAGAATTCATTGTTGAAGACTTTGATAAAGCAATTGACAATTGGGATTTACCAAAGGTCTCTAAAGTCAAACTTTCATGCAGGAGACCTACATCTTCTAGATTCTCCGATAAAGATTCTAATGCTAGTGTTTCCTCACTAGAAAGAAAATTTACAAAAATTCCTTGATTATAAATCTCCATTTTCAACCTATAAAGAGTCACCTAGGTTTTCCACTTGGATATACCTAGTTCTTCCATACATTCATTGACTATACCACTAGTGTACCACACCCAATTTACACTAGTCGTCAACAGAACAAAAACAGAAGAAGAAGGAACCTTCTCCTCCGACTTCTCCCACATTTTCTGCAGTTACAGAAAATGTTATCAACGTTCTTGAAAAAGATTTTGAACTTGATAAAACCCTTTTGCATAAAGATTTTTACTCAGACATTAATAAAGAAAAAAGACTTTGGTTTTTTAAACATTTCTTAAACCAAAGAAGAAAAATACAAGAAGATTATTATGAATTTGTAAATTTACATAAAGTCCACATTTTATTTTTTGATTGGTTTGAAATCTATGCTTCAGAAAATGATATTTCTTATCCCTTTAAAGAATCAAATCCAATCACAGTTCGTAAAAAGATCACTGAATGGAATCTATCAGATACTGATAGAGCCATTGAATCTGAGCATCCTCCTCTCAGGAGTATAACCATTAATCATGGTGACCCTCCTACTCTTATTAAAGCCTCACCTTACAAAATCCATAAACCAAGTGATCCGGATAAAGATTTAGATAGCATTATCCAACAGAATAATTTATGTAATGCTAATCTAAATACAATAGGAAAACAGTTGACTAGGATAGAGAGTCAAATCCAAGGGTCAACCATTCAATTTCCCTCTCCTGTTTCATCAAAGTCGATTCCTTGAAAAAGCTTAAGAACCTATTTTCAAACCATTTCGGGTTTGAAACATAGTCAGAAGCTCGTTCAAGAATCTAAATCAGATTTTGCCAAAGCTATAAAAGAACAACTTGATAGAATAGAAGCATCTCATTCTCTATTACACCAAAATCTTCTTTTGCCTCTTCCTCAAAGTCCAAATTACTCTGATAGTGCCCAATCTAGCAAGATTGCGGTGCTAGAAAGGGACCAATCTTCTATAGCCTCCTCGGATATAGAAGCCTTGAAAGAACCTACTTAAAAATAAATAAAGTTCATTGGGAATTGACACTCCCAACCACTAAAAGTCCACCAGATCTAGCCATAGATAATAGACCAAGTGCACTAAATCAATCTCGGTTTAATGCATCTTACGTCTATGAGTGGAATTTAGATGGCATGTCTGAATACAACATACTAGGGTTGTTGCAACAGATGACCATGGCAGGTAATGCTTATAAAACCCAATCGGGAACTTGACAAAGCTATTGCAAAATCCTTATTCTTTGGTTTTACTGAGTCAACTAAAGGATGGTGGGATCATCTTCTCACTAATCGGCAACAATTAGATATTTTAAATTCTATCCAAACAGATGAAGAAAGGTTACGAATCCTTGATGAGTTCAACAATCTATGCGGGATGCGATTCTTTACTCTAATCCTCACCATATCCCTCCATTTCATAGGTGATCCTTCACACCTTAGAGATAAAAATCTTTGAGTTACTACATAATCGAGATGTAGGAAACTTAGTGAATTTCAAAGTTATAAAACCGCCTTCTTCACTAGACTTTTCTTAAGAGATGATGCAAACCACACAACATGGAAAGAAAAATTCCTCATTTGGTTTACCTACTCTCTTAGGAGAAAAGGTTAGAAATTCCATTAAAGCCCTTTATGACAATCGTATTCCTTATGATGAACTCACCTATGGTGAATTGGTTAGTTTCATCAACAAGGAAGGTCTAAAGATTTGTCAAGATTTGAGATTCTGAAAAGCGACTAAAATGGGAGCTTAGGAAATCTAAGCAAGAGTTAGGCGGTTTACGAAACAATTCAATTATGACCGTTTAAGATTTCTAATTCCAAAGATGTAATGGTAAGTGTTCTTGAAACCTTACAAAAACATTACAAGTACAAGAGCCATAAAAAACCCATTTCCGATTTTAGAGAAAAATTTTATAAGAAACCTTCGAGGCCTTATAAAAAGCCCAATTTCTCTAAAAAGAAAGCTTTTAAATCCAAACCCAAAACTCCTTTTAACTACAAAGAAGCCATATGTCATAAATGTGGAATAAAAGGCCATCTTTGCAAAGTATTGCAGAATAAACAAAAGGCTTCACGAGCTTGATCTCGATGAAGAAACCCTCTCAAAGATCTCTCCTCTGCTCATAGAGTCTGATGATTCTGACTCAAATTTCTCCTTATCTGGAGACAGTGATCCTTTACAAATTGATGAATTGATTGACTCGGAAACATCTATCACAAGTGATGATGATTCTGATTCTGAACCTCATAAAATCAATGTTTTGACAAAAGACCAAGAAACTTTTCTTGAACTTGTTAAACATATTTCTGATCCAACTCTTCAAAGAGAATATTTAGATAAACTTCTAAAGACTTTGGAAATAAAAGAAAACCCAGAGACTAAAATTCCAATCGTCAAGAAGAGTACCTATGACCTTACAAAATCTTGGAGAAAAAGAAAACAAAGAAAACAACTCACTACCATCCAAGATCTTGAAAAGGAAATTAAAGACATCAAACTTGAGATTAAAGAATTAAAAGAAAAACAAAACTGATTAAAAACCATCCAACTCTTATTACAAAAACAATTGGAAGATGACTCTGATAAAGAATCAAATTCTAATAATAAAAATGATTTAAAATTTGGTGAAAATGATTTGCAACTTGAAAACATTGAATCAATTCCAAATGATTTTCTTTTTGTTTTAAATCAAATCACCACTAGAAAATATTTAATAAAAATTACTTTAGTATTTTCCAAAGAATTAGAAATTGACACCATTGCCTTATTTGACACTGGTCTTGATTTAAATTGTATTAAAGAAATTTTTGTTCTGATAAATTTAAAGAAAAAACAAAAGAAAGACTTTACGCTAATAATTCAAAACTAAACATCCATTCTAAAGTTGAAGCATCTGTTCTTAAAGATAATTTTGAATTTAAAACTACTTTCTTTCTAACAAACGACATCCATCATATTGTTATACTAGGAACACCATTTATAAATCTCATAACTCCTTATATTGTTGATTATGATGGTATATCTTTTAAAGCGGGAAAAATAAGTTTAAAATTCCCTTTTATAGAAAAACCTAAAACCAGAAATTTAAACATCATAAAAGCCAACTCTGTACAGCAGAACCAAATAAATGTTTTGCTTAAATCAAAACAAGAAAATTTAGCTTGTTTACAAAAGGATTTAAGTTTACAAAAATAGAAAACCAATGAATAAAGATTTTATACAAAGAAAAATCTCGAGTTTAAAGCCCTAATTGAAAAAGAAATATGTCTTGATCTACCAACCGCTTTTTGGAGCAGAAAACAACATTTGGTTGATTTGCCATACGAAAATTCTTTTGATGAAAAACAAATACCCACAAAAGCCCGTCTATTCAAATGAATATGGAATTAGAGAAACATTGCAAAGAAGAAATCAAAGAATTAGAATCTAAAGGTCCAATTACAAATCAAGATCCCCATGGTCTTGTGCCGCTTTTATGTCAATAAAAATTCGGAAATAGAAAGAGGTACACCAAGATTGGTAATAAATTATAAACCCTAAATAAAGCCTTAAAATGGATTAGGTACCCTATACCTAATAAAAAAGATTTACTCAAAAACTTCACTCTGCATTCGTATTTTCAAAATTTGACATGAAGTCGGGTTTTGGCAAATTCAAATTCACCCTAAAGACCGTTATAAAACAGCCTTCACTTTGTTCCATTTGGTCAATACGAATGACGATAATGCCTTTGGTTTAAAGAATGCACCTTGAGAATTTCAAAGAATTATGAATGACATTTATAATCCTTTTTCTGAATTTTTGTATTGTTTATATTGATGACGTATTGATTTTTTCACAATCAATAGATCAACATTTTAAACATTTAAAGACTTTTTATTTCGCAACTAGAAAAGGCTGGACTAGCTATTTCTAGTAGCAAAATTTCCTTATTTCAAACTAAAATCCGATTTCTTGGTCATTATATTTCAAAAGGAACTATCACCCCTATTGAAAGATCTCTTTCTTTCACTAATAAATTTCCTGATAAAATCCTTGATAAAACCCAATTGCAAAGATTTTTGGGAAGTTTAAATTATGTTCTTGATTTACGTCCTAACATTAATAGGATTGCTAAACCATTGCATGATAGGTTAAAAAAGAATCCTGTTGCATGGTCAGAAGAACATACTAAAGTTATTAAACAGATAAAAAATATTGTTAAAGAAATTCCATGTTTATTTCTTGCAAATCCTGCATTACCTAAAATAGTTGAAAACGATGCGTCGATTTAGGTTACGGTGGGATATTAAAGCAAATTGATAATAATAAAGAACAAGTAGTACAATATGTTTCTGCACATTGGAATGAATGTCAGAAAAATTATTCTACTATTAAAAAAGAAATTTTATCTATTGTCTTATGCATATCTAAATTTCAAAGTGACTTGTTAAATCAAAAATTTTTGCTTAGAATTGATTGCAAAGGCTGCAAAACATGTTTTAGAAAAGGATGTTCAAAACATTGCATCAAAACAGATTTTTGCACGATGGCAAGCTATTTTAAGTGTTTTTGATTTTGATATTGAGTTTATTAAAGGTGATACAAATTCTCTCCCGATTTTCTAACCAGAGTTTCTTCAAAAACAGATAAATGCCGCCAAAAAGACCAAAGACAAAGGGAAAGGGATTCTCAAAGACCTGTATCCCAAACACCATCCAAAGCCTCTTCCCTCCTAAAGAAAAATTACTCTCATCACCATACCCATCAAATCCTGGATTGACACGATCGAGGATGAAAAAGCAAAATCTAAAGCCATTGCCTCGCGAGAACAGGTAAATGAGTGGATGAAATCCATTTCCAAATCCCCGAGCTCATGCTCGCCCTACAAAGTTTTCTCAAAGCAAAATTTCTCTAAAGAAGAAAATCCTATTTACGAAGAAATACAAAAGATCTCTTAAAGAAATTCCTTTTCAAAGTTTGAGCCAAGAAATTACAAAACCTTCTTCTCAAAATGTAATTGTTTTACAGTGAAAGCTCATCTTCCCGATTGTACTTTCACAGACAAAGCTTTCAAAGAAAACTTCGGATTGGTTTAATAAAACCCATTTCCAAAACATTTTATCTATGGAGGATGGATTTTATAATTCTGATCCATTTCAAGCTTTTTCAAAGATTTTTCCAATAGGCTGGTTTTTTAAACCTTGGGATTTAACAAAACCCCAGTCCTATTACCAAAGCATTTTAGAATCCACTGAGTCAGTTAGATTCAAACACTTCTTCTCCATGATTCCCATCTGAGCCCTTTATTCAACGGCAACCATTCTCAAAGTCCTAAGCCCCGAAACAATGGGGTGACCAACTCCATAAACAAAAAACCTTTACCACAAAGATTCAAACGCGTCTACCACATTGTTTGACTTTCTCATACTGGGATTATCAACAAGCGTGGTTTAACACCTTTTCCTACAAAACCCTAAAAATCTCACTCATGGTTATTTTCTTGATTCAAAAATAACCGTTCAAAGCCTTCCAAACTGGTTCCAACAATGGTGGAACTATTTTGGCCCATGTCTGAAAATCCTCACCGAAATGCCACCGAGTGTCTAAATCTTTTCAAAGCCCATTATAAACCCACGAGAATCGAAAAGAGGTTCTCTCCTTTCCTCTCTGTTTACGCATACAAACTTCTTCCTACCATGGGTATGGATGTGGAATCTCCGTTACCACACTCGGGATACCCAATTAATTTTACAAAGAACATTCAAAGTCAAATGGTGGTCAAAATTGATGAGCAGTCAAAATTAACTACCCATACCATTCATGATTGGCTTTACGCCAAAGGTTTCCTTGCCCGACCATCGAAGATATTAAAACCCAAGGAACCTTTCTTACCCAAAAATCCAGAGCCCAATCTCTTCTTGCAGGTGCAAAGACTGAAGAAGAATATTTTACAGTCATGGAACTTCTCGCCTCCCGGATCAGAGACATCCGTTGTCGGCTCTCTGGCCGATGAATCGAACCGTTTATTTCTCTTGGGGATGATAATGAAGACGATGCGCTTGGAATCTTCCCTCCTATAAAGCATTAACGACATTTGTAATTTTCTTTGTGTAAAAAAAAAAAAAAAAAAATGATGAAAAAGTGTGTGTAATATTAAGTTCTTTTGATTTTTCCTTTGTTTCGGGTGGTCCTCTGGACACAAGTGAGAGCGCACATGTCTCTTCACCCGAATTTCCCATGTAAAATCAAAATTATTTTTCAAAATTTCATTAGAGCTACAATATCGCTACAGTCTCACCACAAGATGCGCTTCTGATTTAAAATGCTACGGGGCGCGCCCACATCTGCGGGGCGCGCCCACGGTTAAAAAGCCACGATTCGGTCATAAAGCTACTGATCCGGTTGAGTCGATTTTGTATTTAAATCGAAGGAAGACTTAGACTCCTCGAGATCGAGTTTTAGAGCTCTCTCCTCTCTTCTTCTTCTTCTCTCCTTCTCTCTATTCTCTCCTCTCTCTCTCTGGGAATGGGATCACAAAAACATTAACGGAATACTATCCCAAGATCTTAGATCAAGGAAGTATCTCGTTAAGAGTTTTAAGATTAATTTCCCATTTCTTCTTTTAAATCTCAAGATCTAAAGCAAATAAATGTAAACAGCTGATCTTTTAAAGATTTGTAATTTATTCAAAGCTTTGTAATAAATTTTATTTCCATAATTTAAATTCCTGCACTTTAAATTTTCCATGATTTAATTTAAAGCAATTTAAATTCTGCACTTTAAATTTTCCATAATTTAATTTAAAGCAATTTAAATTTCTGCACTTTATTTTTCCGCATTTTAATTTAAAGCATTCTGCAGACTGGTTCTTATCAGATCTGCCATAAAAATTCTACATTCCTCAGAAGCAAAGAGACCGGATCTGTCATGTACATTTGTCTTCTCTTCTCCCCCAATCGAATACTATTTACGGATCCGAGATCTAGTATTATCTTTGAGCCTTTGTTGTAAAGAAGATTGCAAAACTAAAATTTTGTTTAAAGGTATATGGCGGGAATCCTCGGCGTAAGTTCCAGAGATGATCCCGAATGGGCATTAGTCTGGTCCGCACTGGGGGTTAACAAGCCACGTACCATTAAACGACTTTAAAATTTAGTAGACTTAGTTTAAAGACCAAGATAGACTTAAGTTAAAACTTGATTTAAAATTGGTTTATTGAAGATCCTTAATAATTGGATAATTTTGAACGCATCCGCTTTCCACGATCCCGGTTTCCTATTGGTATCAGAGCCAAGGGAAAGTAGGTGTAATATAGTTGTAAAAGAATTCGTAATCGTTTTAATTCCAAAATTGTTTTTAAACCAAAAGTGCTGAATTTTCTTGGTAGTAAGACCGTTTCGGGATAGGATTTCCGTAATGGGCTTTAGAAACCATACCCGTAGGCATTCATATAGATTTTAATTGAAGTTTTAAAACAAACATGGATTCTCTTCAGAGAGCATCCTTTTTATCTTCTCTATAAAACCAGTGTTTCAAAGAATGTGGTGAATTGGAAGAATTCATTGTTGAAGACTTTGATAAAGCAATTGACAATTGGGATTTACCAAAGGTCTCTAAAGTCAAACTTTCATGCGGAGACCTACATCTTCTGATTCTCCGAAAAGATTCTAATGCTAGTGTTTCCTCACTGAAAGAAAATTTACAAAAATTCCTTGATTATAAATCTCCCTTTTCAACTTATAAAGAGTCGGCCTAGGTTTTCCACTTCGGATATACCTAGTTCTTCCATACATTTTGTTGACTATACCACTAGTGTACCACACCCAATTTACACTAGTCGTCAACAGGAACAAAGACAGGAAGAGAAGGAACCTTCTCCTCCGACTTCTCCCACATTTTCTCGCCACGATTCTGAGAAATGTAATTAATGTTCTTGAAAAAATTTGGACTTGATAAAACCCTTTTGCATAAAGATTTTTACTCGGACATTAATAAAGAAAAAAAGACTTTGGTTTTTAAACATTTCTTAAACCAAAGAAGAAAAATACAAGAAGATTATTATGAATTTGTAAATTTACATAAAGTCCACATTTTATTTTTTGATTGGTTTGAAATGTATGCTTTTAAAAATAACATTTCTTATCCCTTTAAAGATTCAAATCTATTACCGTTAGAAAGAAAATTCTGAATGGAACCTTTTTAAAGATAATAAAACCATAGAATCGAGCATCCACCTCTTAGAGTGTATCCATTGACCATGGTGAACCACCTTTTAGGATTAAAGCCTCACCTTATAAAATTCATAAAGACCCGAGAACGGTTTAGATAGCATTATCCAACAGAATAACTTCTGTAATGCTAATCTAAATACGATAGGAAAACAGTTAATTAGGATAGAAGACCAAATCCAAAAGTCAACCATAACTATTTCTCCTGTTTTATCAAAGCCTATTTCTCCTGTTTTATCTAATTGTAAAAGAATCTGTGTCGTTTACAACTATATCATCTGCCTAACTCTACTAGAGAAAGGCAAATCCCAATTATCAATTGCTTTATTAAAATCTTCAATAATAAATTCTTCTGAATTCACTATATTCTTTGATACACTAGTCTTCTTGGAAGAAGAGCTAGAGAAAGATGATGTTCTATGAAGTAGAGAGTCCATGTTGTTAAAATTCTTTAATCGAATCCTATGTGGATGTCTACAGGTATGGTTTCTTTTAAAAACGGATCCCTGTCCTAAAGCGGGACTTACTACCAGTAAAAATTCAACACACACAAAGAAAACAATTTTATTTTCTGCTTGATATACCTAGAAGATGTAGATTATTGGTTTTACCATTCTGACCCATTCTGGAAATCTTGATATACCTAGAAGATGTACTTTCCCTTGGCTCTGATACCAATAGGAAACCGGGATCGTGGAAAGCGGATCCGTTCAAAATTATCCAATTATTAAGGATCTTCAATAAACCAATTTTAAATCAAGTTTTAACTTAAGTCTATCTTGGTCTTTAAACTAAGTCTACTAAATTTTAAAGTCGTTTAATGGTACGTGGCTTGTTAACCCCCAGTGCGGACCAGACTAATGCCCATTCGGGATCATCTCTGGAACTTACGTCGAGGGATTCCCGCCTATATACCTTTAAACAAAATTTTAGTTTTGCAATCTTCTTTACAACAAAGGCTCAAAGATAATACTAGATCTGGATCCCAGAAATAGTATTCGATTGGAGGAGAAGAAGTACAACGAAAGGCAGAGATCCGGTCTCTTTGCTTAGAGAATGTAGAATTTTTATGGCGGTCTGATAAGAACCGGTCTGCGAGAATGCTTTAAATTAAAATGCGGAAAAATAAAGTGCGAGAATTTAAATTGCTTTAAATTAAATTGCGGAAAATTTAAAG